>JBBBDQ010001405.1:165000-477500 GCA_037127315.1 Ascarosepion bandense | reverse complement strand
AGAAGAAATAATATTCGTGGTTGTTCCAGGAAGGATTTTTTCTTTAAGATAATTACTGATATGTTGATTTTTTTCTATATGAAAATCATTCTGTGTTCATTGTACAAGCGAATTGATTTCTCATTTTCTTTCAAACAAATTTCATGATCATTTATCAGCAGAAACTTTTTACGATGCAATTATTATCGGTTCCATTTGTATGAGTAACATCCAATAGGTCGTAATAATGTTGGAGATGTATTTTCGAAATATAGTGAAAATAAGCTGGTTTCTGTCTTTTTCTATATTTCTGAGAATAGGTAGTATTTACAGTATTTACATTATTCGGACTATTTTCCTCACCTTTGTTGTTATTTGTATCACGTGTCGGTCGTTGTACGCTCTTCAGGTGCAAGGAATTTCGAACAGAACATTTTATTTCAATCACTGGGGTATATTACCTCTGTGTCTTTTGCGTAGACCCTCCTTTTGATAGTCATGAGTGATCTCTCTCTCTAACCCTGTGAGTTACTTTTTTTTACTACTGCTGTAGCCTGTTAAACAACTCTTTGGTTCAAGTTAACCAACGTCTCTATCCACTGAGCCATGTGTTATAAAGTGTTCTATTCAACATTCCTGAAGAAGGCCGGAACGTACAACGGCTGAAACGTCGTATAAAGGGAAAGAAAATGAAGACAATAGTTCGAATAATGTAAATACTTTAACTTGTTTCTTTTTTATGTTTTCATGGCAATATGAGATGTTAAATTTGAAGAATTGAACAAATGTCTATTCTTAAATTAAAACATCTACTGACAGACTTATTTCTTTTCCTTGTTTTTATTTTGTGTATTTCTCCTGGCGGGTTTTGTTTTGTTCGCAAATCAAGTGTCTTAATGTTATTTCAATATTAGTTTTATAGAAGGAATATCTGTTGCTGATCGTGAGAACAGAATTTAATTGCTTCAACCAGCCTAAAAGATTAATGACATGTAATTTCTTGATATGCGATTTGTCGATTTTTTTCGGAGAAAACTTTATGAGCTCAGTCAGTGTGGATATTGCAAAAAATATATTAAGACATCTAAACACCCCCTCCACACAAACACACACATATATATATGTATATATATATATATATATATATATATATGATACAATCATATATACATATATACCATTAAATAAGATGCACACATGCATTCAACATATATATATATATATATATATATATATATATATATGTGTGTGTGTGTGTGTGTGTGTGTGTGTGTGTGTGTGTTAAGCGCACATCAATACCCTGTCCCCTATGGAGAAAGAAACCTTATTTGATATTGGCACTATCACTTTTATTACAACAGCCTCCAGAATTTATCGACAATAAATTCTTCTAATGTCATTTCCATTTTGTTTATTTGGCATATGTTCACCTATATATATATATATATATATATATATAGTGATAAATGTTAACAAATAACAAGTTAACCTGCGCGAGGTGCATGTGTGGGCAATGCAAGAATGTCATGTTAATGTTGGGACATAAGAATACTTGAACGGCATTATTTTTTCCATTATTGAGTTATTTTAGTTGATGAATTATTTCTAAGTATTTTATTAGATGTTTGATTTTTATTACAGTAGATGATAAATCTGAGGTATTTGTTAGGATCTCTAATTTTTATATACCGGCAGATTATATATATATGCTGCTAATATAACGCCAGCTGGATTAATTTGAAATTGTTCCCAACAAGCGTGAGAAATACACACACACATACACACACACGCGCGCACGCGCACACACATACACACATACACACACACACACACACATATATATATATATATATATATATAAATATATATATATATATATATATATATATATATATATGAAATTACTTGTTTGAACATTATTTAAGTAGATTTTCTCTTCATAATCAGGCCGTTATTTATAGCACTGCCGAAGAAACCAGGTGTAAACGAGTGTGAACGACACAGAACTATCAGCTTAATGAGCCACATTACCAAACTGATGAACAGAGCGAGAAGTAGAATCAGGACAGAGATAGGACAGAAACAGTGCGGGTTCGTCAAAGACACTGGAATAAGGAACGCCATATTCATGATTAGGATGATCTCCGAAAGGGCAATACGAATGAAAAAAGATTTGTACATATGTTTCATTGACTATGCGAAGGCATTCGACAAGATACGACAGAAAGAATTGATAGAGATGCTCGGCAACCTAGATATTTTCCGCAAAGACATAAGAGTGATCAAGAATCTCTACTGGCAGAAAACGGCATGTATACGGACAGGTAAGGATCTCAGTAGATTTACAAAGATAGAAAGAGGCGTAAGACAAGGATGTGTCTTTTCACCGGATTTGTTCAACCTATACAGCGAGAATATTTTGAGGACCCTAGATGACACACCAGGATTTATTATTGGAGGCCACAACCTGAACAACATAAGATACGCGGACGATACAGTACTGATTGCGGACACGGAAAGGAAACTATAAGACCTCATACAGAAAGTAGCAGTGGAGAGTGACAAAAAGGGACTACAAATAAAATTTAAGGAAACTGAGTGCATGGTTATCAGCAAAAGATACAAGCCAAAATGACAAATACAAGTGGGAGATAACAGAATCAAGCAAGTACAAAAATTTAAGTACCTAGGAAGTGTTCTAACAGGAGATGGAAAGTGCGACACGGAGATCCGAAGGCGAATTGGCCTGGCAAAAGATGCGTTCCAGAAGATGAGCAAAATACTAACACACAGGAAAATCTCAATAGAAACGAAGCAAAGAGTGCTAGCCTGCTACGTGATGTCAGTTCTTCAATACGGCAATGAATGCTGAACAATATCATCGAAAATGAGGACAAAACTGGAAGCAGCGGAAATATAGTTCTACAGAAGGATGCTACGGATATCGTGGAACTGAGAATGCAAGCAACAATGAGGTGTTGGAAAGAATGGCAACAAAAAGGAAATTGATGCTGAGTATCAGAAAGAGACAACTGAACTTCCTGGGGCACGCAATGAGGAGAACCTGATACTGACTGGTCAGATAGAAGGAAGGAGAGACAGAGGAAGCCAGCGGATAACATATTTGCAGGGTGGATGACGGAACGGGGTTTGCCAGGAGCAACAGGAGCAAACATACTAAGAGCCACAAGTGATAGGGAGACATGGAGAACCATGATCGCCTACGTCCTGAATTGACAGGGCACATAGAAGAAGAAGAATTTCTCGCTCATGAAAAGCCTCGCTTTCACCAATGACGCATGCGCCGTATCATTCCAAAAACTACCGTGCATGAGCTCGCCTCGCGGTTCCATTAATTCTACGAACGCACGTGCAGACAAACCGCCTTCTCTTCCTTCGGCGAGGTAAGTCTCCACCACAAAGAAAGGGGGAACAAAAGTTCAGGAAATGAGATGAGAAATCAAGAAAAAAAGAAAGAGGAAAAGGAATGATACAGTAAAATTAGGAAGTAAAAATAAGTGAGATGATATAGAGTGTTAAGAACCAATGGAAACGGATAAAAGAGAGAAATTTTAAATTTGGGCCGGAAATGAATTGTTAATATATATATATATATATATATATATATGTATATATTATGTACTTTTCATTTTCCTTTTCATTCCTTTTCTTGATTTTTGTGGTACAGTGGATATCGGCTCGGAACGAGAAACCGGGGAGCCGAGTTCTAATTCCAGCTGAATTCATTGTATTCACTTACGCGCAAATACCCTTGGGAAAGGTATTAATCCGTCTCTTCCTTCCAGTTATGGGTTAAATAGCAGGACAGATTGGGTTCTATAGCCTTGGTCGGCAACCAGTCTACCGCAGAAAGCAATGGCAACCTACTGCGGGATAATCTTCTGCCCAGTCAGTCATGTCTCTTTCGAGACATGATCGCCCAAGCGTGTATCACGTATGGCACCTAAACTGACTGACTTGATTTCTTATCTTATTTTCTGATCTTTTTTCTTTCTTTCTAACCTTTTTAAATATCTTTTTGCCACATACAGAGAAGAATTCCAAAAACAAAGAGATGTGTTGTTCTTAAAGGAAATTTTCTTTTAAATAAAAACGTTTATTACCATCGTTGTTAACTACCTACTGGGATATTGTTCTTTCAATATCGAAACAAAATATGCAATTTTGTACTAGTTCTTCCCAAATTCTAACATAAAAAATGATTAATATATATGTGTGAGTGTGTGAGATTAAATAAATTGCAAAATGTTTGTTTGCTTATTTTTAATAAAATCTACCTTTTTTTATATTGTGAATGTAGACATTGCTGTCTACATTCACAATATAAAAAATGATCGATAATACAACTATCCTACACCAAGAAAACAACAACAAAAAAAAACTACAGGTCGTTGAGGCAATATTCATTAAACTATTAAGTAGTCAATTATAGAATCAGCTATGAATACTGTAGTAATGTTTTAAAATGTTTATAGAAAGAACAGTTTTTTCATGCTTTAACACGTATATGACAATGACATCACAACGGACAAACAAAAAATTCTATTTTGGATTATTTTCACGTTGTAAAGAATGGTAAGCAAATTTGTAAACAGTTATATTTAAAACAAGAAGAATATTTACAGTAAGTTTTAGCAACACAGTTTTGACGGTATTTTTTCTTACCACAACTCAAACCCCTAAAGATGATCTCGGAAGGAGATTGAAAGTACTTGGAAACAACGAGAAATCAATAATAAAATCTTCCTTCAAAGTTACAGCTCTTTTCTTACAGCTTTCAATTATAACACGCGAAAGGTTATCCGTGAGTATGAACGGATTTTAGTTTTTATTAAAAATAAGCAGATACAATGTTTGCAATTTATTTTATCTGACATGTCTAAAAGAAACTTTTCTGCCTAAATACACAAATTTTAAATTATAAAAAATTCATATGTCCATTTAGAGAATGTATCTCTAACAACCTCAATAATATCTACATCGGCCACACCACAAATTCGCTCACACGGCGTCTGACGTTGCACTTTAATAAAAATTCAAATATATTCCGTCATTTAGAACAACACGGTTATCAATGCACACTTCTGAGAAAAACGCTTGTTGATAACACGTACATACTCAAACAAGAAAATAATAAGCAGAAACTAAAAATCCTCGAAGCACTCTACATTAAACAATTTAAACCTGGTTTGAATACAATCAATTTCGATATTTCCAACAACGTACTCAAATGTCTGTAATCAGACCAGGGACCACAACACCACTATTTTGTCACTGTCTTCGGCCATCCGCCACGGTAGGGATGGACTTATATTTTCAATTCAATTATCTTTATTGTTAATAGCTTAAATGTTCTATGTTTACTGTGTGTTAATATTTACTCTTTGATAATGGCTTATGTGAGCCGAAAGCTTAGACCCGATAAAAAATTCAACAAATACTGTGATTTTTTGTTGTCTTTTAACGACATCACCATCAAGTATATCAGACGGTATGAACGGATCCTACACAAAATTAATAGACAAAACTTGTCTATATTATTCAATGAAACCTGCATTAAATTTTAAATTATATATATATATATATATATATATATATATATATAATTTAAAATTTGGGTATTTAGGCAGCACATAAACATATATATATATATATATATATATATATATATATATATATATATATGTGTGTGTTTGTGTGTCAGAGAGAACGAGAGAGAATATATATATATAACGTCTGTGTGTGTGTGTGGTCCTGGTGTTTTCTTATTATCTACAAGTAACTACTGATTCATGTGAGTGTAAGCAAGCGCTTATATTTTAAAGCATACGCATATGTCTACATGCATTTGTAAGGCCATATATCGTAATTGAAGCCTCCACATGTAAGCACGTTTCTGCGCGTGCCAAAGAACAATTTCATGTCAGAACAACGGCCGCAATGGACAATACATCGAGCCAATGTTACACAAATCCCGAGTATCGATTGACAAATGGAAGGCGAACGGCTGTATTATTTTATTTCTTTTTACCTCTTTATTCTATAAGCAAAATTGTTATTACATTTCAGCAACAGAATGAGACAAACCCCTAGCAAATGACTCTCCTCTACTCATCTGCTTACGGCGAAAGAAGATCTATACCTTGTTTCGATCAATTCCACATTTCTATTAATCTAGTTGTGGCAAAAAAAAAACAAGGTAAATATTGGGCCTGGCGTTATCTTTTCTCAACTTATTCGGTAACTGACTTCCTATACCAGATGCTTCTAATCTTCTATTTATCTGTTAATGGTCAAGAGAGATCTACATATTGTTTCGGAGATTTTTCAAACTTACCTACAAGTGGCAAAAAAAATACTCATATTATGACCAATACCGTTGTTCCCTAACCTAACTACTTGTGAAACAAACTGGACAACCGCATTTTCTTCAAACTACCTTGGACATCTATTACGGACAACATTCTCTTCAATAATTTCACTTCAAAGCAGGAGATAAAATCACCAAGACACAAAATAATACCGGAGGGAAAGAGAAGAGTTTACTTAGAAAAAAAATCGATAAAAAATTTTCAGAAACACAAGAGATTGACAAAGCATTTAAACCATTGACCATTATAGGTGACAGAAAGCACTAAATCGTAAGAGATTTTTGTAAGTGAAAAGTGAGAAAAAGAGAGTCTTAAAATTTGTCTAATTTAAGAGTAAAACAAAAAAAAATCTATTTGTCAATCTTGGATACTGTTGTAGAGTGGCTGACACCCCTGCAGCACTACCACAATGATGGAATGACCTATAGCTGAAATGGTTTGTTATGTAATGAATAGTGGCATTCGAGGAGTAATGTTCGAGTGTCATAAAGTAATATTCGGATTGATTATTTCAGCGACTATTGCAATCTCCTCTCTGTACTGTAAGTTCTGTCTTTTCGGTTATTCTAACTATTGTACTCTTCTGTGTATATCCGTTTAGTACAGGATATTGTGCTAAATACTACCGCAGCAGACATTTTCTATGTATCGTATCCACCTCGGTCATACAGCAGATAATTAAATTCATACGGCTGTGGTACTAAGGAGGAGAGATCATTAGAACAACTTCTACAAAAATATTTACAGCAAAGACGTCACGTCAAAGCGAAAGTTACTGAAATAAAGATGCCATGTCAACCGTTTTCATTACAGACACAGTTTTTGTCGATAATATTGGGATATGTAGCAAGAGTATCAGACCAGATATGGTAGCAACATTCAATGTACGGACGAAGGGGAAATTTATAAATGTCTAAGATGGATTCTATTCAGCAAAATTGACTGGCACGACACTTCTTCGTTTTCTTCTTCTTCTTCTATGTGCCATGTCCCTTTAGGACGTTGGCAATCATGACATTCCATGTGTCTCTGTCTCTCTCTCTCTCTCACTGGTGGCTATTAGCACGTATTATCCTGGTACCCCACCCCAAACCCGCTCTGCCAAACACCAGCTCAGGCGCGTCAAATAAGTTATCCGCTGCTGTCATCTGTATCACTTTTTTTCTATCTAACATGTGAGTTATGTCTCTTTCGAGACATGATAGTCCAAAGCGTGTATCACGTATGGCACTTAACTGACTGACTGAATATAATAGTAGGGTATATAATTAAAACTTCTACTGGGCATAAAGTAGGGGATCGGTTTTCTATTTTTTTGAAGTAATAAACTGATCCCCGACTAATTATACTTAATAAAATAATGAAATATAATCTATCTTTTCTCCCTCCTGCTATGAGTTAAATAAGAGGACACATTGGGTTTTATAGCCATGGCTGGCAACCAGTCTACCGTAGAAAGCAATGGCAACCTACTGCAGGATAATCTTCTGCCCAGTCAGTCATGTTTCATTCGAGACATGATCGCCCAAAGCGTGTATCACGTATGGCACTTAACTGATTGAACCTGTGAATAAAAGATTTTTTCCTTCCTCATTATAATTCAGTTGTCTTTTTCTGATGCTCAGTATTAATATTCTTTTCTTTTCTATTCTTTCCGAAACCTCATCATTGCTCACATGCTCGATCCATGATATCCGCAGCATCCTCTGTAGACCCAGATTTCAAATGCTTCATCTTTGCTGATATTGTCCAGTATTCGCTGCCATATTGAAGAACTGACATCACATAGCAATCCAGTACTCTCCTCTTTGTTTCTAGCAAATCTTTCCTGTTTTTTAATACTCTGGCGTCTGGAATGCGTCATTCGACATCCTAATTCGCTTTCAGAACTCTGTGTCGCATTTTCTGTCTTCTGTTATATTTCCCAAGTACTTAAATTTTTGAAGTTGGTTGATCCAACCTGTAAATGGCATTTTGGACTTCTCTGTTTGCTGATGGCTATACATACGGTTTTCTTGTAGTTTATATGTAGTTCTTTCTTTCGACTTTCTTCATCTACATTTTTAGGAGATCGTGTAGTTTTCTATACGTGTCGGCTATCAGCCGTGTTTCATTTGAGTATCTTATGTTGTTCAGATCGTGACTGCTCATGAAAAATCCTGGCATAACTTATAGGGCCCTCAGAATAGTCTCGCTGGACAAGTTTAATAGATCCAGTGAAGACACATCCTTGTCTTGCACCCCTTTCTATCTTTTATATCTGCTGAATTTGTTTCCGGTTCGTACGCAGGTGGTTAGCTGCCAGTAAAAATTCTTGATTACTCTAATGTTTTCCTAAACATGTCTAGGTTGCTGAGTATTTCTACAAGCACATCTCTTCAGATTATGACTTGGTCACATCTAAATAGCATATATGTTGACACCGAGAACCATTAAGAGAATTCAGGGAAAATTCACAAAGAAATATATTATTATCTCGCTTAGCATAAATCTCTAGCGAAGAAAATTGAAAGTTCTGAGAAAATATCCTGTGGACTTCTTGTATATTTATAGGGCAATACTGCTATTACGAAATAACACACTGTTTCTTTATACTTAAGCAATGTGTGGGCAAAAATTAAACACTATGAAAGAATTAAAGGTAATCATTCTGCATCTATAGAGCATCTATTCTGCATCTATATTCTGCATCTATAGAGCATCTATTCTGCATCTATATTCTGCATCTATAGAGCATCTATTCTGCATCTATATTCTGCATCTATAGAGCGGGCAGATCGAAAATTGAGAGCAGTTAAGTGCAATCCTAGTAAGGTAACTAACAAGCAAGGTGTCGATTTCATTTTCGCCAGATGAGTGAATTTAATTACGTTCCAGAAAAAATCCATTCTAATAGTACTTTAGACGGTGCAGAGAAGACTGTCAAAATGACTGGATCCAAAGAAAGTACATCTTCTGTTATGAAAACAGTGCCCGCTCAACCTGAAAATACTTGAATTTTATTTAACCGAATATTTAAAATAATATCATTTAAGTAAACAGTGTCGATATTGTTAAAATATTTTAGCGAACAGTACTTACTTTTTTATACAAGTTGACAACGAGGATGAAGTTTGTAAAGTGTAAGATTTAAATGTTTCATCTTCGTTAAGATATAATATCAAGCAACGATGCGGAAATACGCTCTCGGGTACTTAAAAAACTAAAAACTGGATTCAAAATTATCGATTCAGACTGTTGCGGAAGAGTGCCAAGAACTGACAATATAAAGCATTATACGGTGAAAATCGCACAAAATGGCGCGTCAAAAGTACTCGTAGTTCGAAAAAAGAAAGCAGTGCCTCAACCAAAAAAAAAAAAAGCTGGCAAACTTCGCCCATGCATTGGTTGTGGTATGCTTCATTTCAGAAAGAACTATCCATTTAAGACAAAGAAAATATTTTTGTTGTGGAAATACAGGTCATAAACGAAACTACTCCAAATCAAATAAAATGCACAAATTAACTTGATGAAAGTAGTGCTACCACTTGTAAAGTTCACATTATAGAAAATTCACGACATTAAAAATGAATAACGCTTTGGTGTTATTTTAATTGGACACTGGTAGCTATATTAAAATTACTGATGAAAAGTCTTATAATAGTATTGGCAACATGGAAAATCCGGTAAAGTTGGAAGAAGGATATCTAGCAAGAAATTGATTTTACTTAAAAACTTACGTGTAAGATCGTTCTTGCAGATAAAATTAAAAACTCTGACGTATCAAAAATTCCAACTCGAATTTACAAAGCGTCGATAGGCTGGATTTGATAAAACTATGGAACTGACGGATTAACTGTGGAAACATTAATTGTTTGTCAGAATAAAAGATTATCGCTAAAGATTGATTAAACTACAAATACATTCTTGAATATTTTCTCAGAAGTGCAGTAAACATTCAAAGGAATTTTTCAAATTAAAGAAAATGTGATAGTAATTTTTAAGCTTAAAAGAAAGATATTTTTTGTTACGTTTAAGTATATTAACACCGAACATGATAGGTTAGAAAACAGCTGTGGTATTTAAAAACAGATAATTTAAAGTGGAAATCACTAGCGGTTTATATTAGAAAGAAAAATAACATTCGTTTAGGTGCAGATTGTTCGACTGGGTTTCAACTCTCTTCTCACATGTACATCACCTACCAAATCCAGTGGATATATTTACCAAATTAAATGGTGGTACATTTTTCAAAAATTGATTGAACTGTTAAGGTATAGTTTCAAATCGAACTGGATGAGGAATGCCATAAGTATCTGATTTTAGGATAGGTGTATTCAAAAAACTATGAATAACGTTTAGTCGAAATAGAGTAAAACTACAATTACCCCTGTTAGCAAAAATACAGAATTTCTTATGTTATTGGGTATTTTAGTACACAGAGTATTAATTCCATTATCACTACAAAAATGATATCTGAAACAATTCCACGTAGAAAATTAGAGAATAGTGAATCGCTGTTAAATAAAATGTCATTTTATTCAACCGCAATATTTTGACCAATAGCTGTTAAATAAAATATCATTTCATTGGTCAAGATATCGCTGTTAAATAAAATGTCATTTCATTTAACAGCGATTGGTCAAAATATCGCTAATACAAACTATTACGAGACGATTTATAAATCGCAGTAATTTCTGTAAAACTTTGAGTAAAAGATTAATCCCAGCATCCATTCCTACTCTGTATAGTATATGTTTTCGAATTGGTTAGTTTTTAACCAATCAAAAAAACCTTTCTACAGATCTTCATTAAGATTTCAGATTTAACTAGGTTTATTGGACAAAGTTGGAAAAAGATATTCAAGAGAGAGAAAATTGAATAGTATTAATTCAAAAGCAATGTTATCACCTATAAATTATCAGACATAATCGAACTCTGATAAAAAACTGCATATAGATTTGGCTAAACTACTAAACTGCTCAACCTAATTAATTGTGGTTATTTGATTCGGCCTTGTGTCACACATAACCAAACTCCCTACTGCTTACAAATTTCATCCAGAATTATCATCAGAATTATCAGAAAGTTTTCATTAGAAGGTTGGTAGCAGGTTGGAATATGAGGATTAGTGTGAAAGAATAAGGTATACATTTTTCATGATAAATAGAAATTTATTAAAATAATAGAATAACAAGAATAGGTAGTAGCAGTTAATGTTCAATGAGTAACAAATAATGAGTTAAGGGTATCAAGAGTTGTAGAAAATGTTCGTAGTAGTAATTGGTTGGTTAGAGTTCATGCGTACGTATGTATGTTTGGTAGGAATGTCTTTGGATGGAGAAGGCGTAAAATGAATCAGCACACAAGAAAGAAGGAGAAAAAGGACAAATGTCCGGGTCGGACTTGAAGCTTCTTCCATTACCTTTTAGCTTATAGCCTCGCTTGCTTCCATCTGACTAACTGACGCTGATCGGAACTTACTTATAGTCCTTTAATTTTTTCGCAATGGATCGCGAAGTCTTTATGGTTTCGCAAATTGCTTCCATTGGTCAGAATCTCAATTTAACATCTACTCGCGAAATGCGGTTTCGACTTTTTCTTTAAACACATGGTAAATTCTTTTTCTATTTAAAAAAAATAGGATTTCACACGCCGTTGTGAATTTATGTAAAAGTGAAGGATAAGTTGCTTTTAATTCTTAATTTCCTATCCACCCCAATATCAAATAATAGAACATAATTTAAATTTAATGAGTTGAAAGACTTCTTCAAAATCTGTTTGACAACACCGATTGTTAATCTGAGGTGATGCCGACCGGCAAAAGCGAGGGACTGGATGTTCGCACTTTCACGAACAAAAAGCAAATGACCAAAAGTCGTCGGTGCGCCTCCGGGTTCGCGCAGAAGTTTCGGTTGAAAACAAAAAGATTGTGAACTGGAAATTTAATATTTAATTAAAT
Source organism: Ascarosepion bandense (assembly GCA_037127315.1). Lineage (NCBI taxonomy): Eukaryota > Metazoa > Mollusca > Cephalopoda > Sepiida > Sepiidae > Ascarosepion > Ascarosepion bandense. The sequence continues at coordinate 465,188 of JBBBDQ010001405.1, read as the reverse complement.
ATTAAATTTCCAGTTCACGAGCCTACGCGAATTTTATTTATCGGCCAATGGGAAGCCCAGAGCCAAATACAAGTGTGAAATCCTAAATGAGCTGCTGTGATCCAAAAACAAGATATAAAAAGCGGATACAGAAAGCAGCGACAGGCAGACCGACGCGAGGAGAAGAGAGTAATCAATATCCCCTTGACCTAAGTCAAGCGACTACTATGTTCGCCACCCTTATCTCTCTCGTCTTATCTTTCGACTGTCTCAAAAACTACTTACTGACCAAAGGAGCGAATACATCAAAAACATTCCTTACTTACACGCTCCCAAATTCCTAATCATTAATTATCTTTCAGAATTTTATTGCCATGAACATTTTAACCTCCGTTGGCCCTATACTTCAAATATTACTTCAATTGTAAAAACATTAATTGATATGTGTATATATAAAATGTTATTTTTCTACTCAAATTGCCTTTCTTGATTTGTAATAATTTCATGACTATCTACAACAAGGCCAAATTCCGTTAACCTGCAACAGTATACAATTACCCTTCACTAGAACGGACACCCACTACTAACAGAAAAGAATAGATAAGCAGACCACTATATGCTCAAGCTGAGCGGTTTGGTGACAATTTCGAAAGAACACTAAGAATTAGCTAAATTTCTTTTTTAATCATATCACCCCGAGCAAGGCAGTAAAGCCACTGAAACGCAGGGGGCTACGTAGGAGTGAAACGATTGGAAAAGAGAAAGCCGGAAACCACATCCTAAACAGGTAACAAGGGATGAGCCTCTGCACCTGTTCAATAGACGTGGGTGGAAAGTGAACCGGGCGATAGTTTAGTCTATCTACTCCATTTGAAAAAAAAAAAAAAAAAGAAAAGTGAAAAGATAGGAAAAAAGAAAGCCGGAAACCACATCCTAAACAGGGAACAAGGGATGAGCCTCTACACCTGTTCAATAGACGTGGGTGGAGTGTGAACCGGGCAATAGTTTAGTCTATCTACTCCATTTGAAAAAAAACAAAAAACAAAAAAGAACAGTGAAAAGATTGGAAAAGAGAAAGCCGGAAACCACATCCTAAACAGGGAACAAGGGATGAGCCTCTACACCTGTTCAATAGACGTGGGTGGCGTGTGAACCGAGCATGCTTGAAAGCTAAAGAAGCGACCCTACCAGAATGTTGAGAGTACATTAGATGGCGTCAATTGCAAACATCACCGTGAATATGTAACTTGCAGAGCTTATGTTTGCTAGAAAACTTAGATCTATTTTCAATAAATTATTACCAGTGAATAAAAAAAAGTTGATAATTTAAAATCTACCATCCGCCCGTGTATTGAATACTGCTGCAGCATCTGGTCGGGTGCCCCTGCTACTCTCCTCGGACTTTTTGACAAAATACAACGGAGAATCTGTAACGTGATCGATACTGACTTTGCAGACCGGCTGCAACCACTCTCTCACCGGCGTGACGTGGCTTCCCTGTGCCTCTTCTATAAATTATTTAATGGCTTCTGCTCCAATGAACTTAGATCATTGGTGCCGCCTAGGTACGAATTTACACGAGATACAAGATTAGCAACTAGGTCCCACCCTTTTACAGTAAAACATAAGATATCACCGTAATTTCTACTCCAACAGCTTCTTTTCTCGCGCTTCCCGCCTGTGGAATTCCCTTCCACATGTCTGCTTTCACGACAGCTACAATCTCCAGGAGTCTAAATGTGTCAATAGACACCTTCTATCACACTAACTTGCATCTATTCTCCCAACACTCCCACCATCTACCCAACCCTCATTCTCGGTATCCTTACCCGTCTCTCACCCTCCTTCTGACATTTCCTATATCCAACCATCCTTTCTCACCAATTTCCACTCTATGTAACCCCCCGCGCAATAGTGGCAGTGGAATGCCTTGTTCGGGTTGAAACGATTATAAAAAAAGTCCAAGATTATTTAGGTCTTCATTAAAAAATTTAAGACAGAAAGGAAAAGTTATTTGACGCCTTGGTAGTACTATGTACATTGTCGAAGGTAGATGATATCAATGTCGAAGAAATAAAACTCAATTGAGGTCTAGACATGCACAGGCTAAACAACAGGGAAAATTTAATTCAAAAACAGAGATATTTTACGATATTTACGAAGTATCTATTCCCAAGTCTAATATGTCATTACGACGGCAGAATATTTGAAAATGCAATTCAACTGAAATGTTTGAAGTGAACATATGTCGGGAAAAAGTGTAGGACATCATTATGATCCCGCCCACACACGTACATGCATTAATACATGTCATTTTATTTAACAGCGATTGGTCAAAATATCGCTAATACTAGGAGACGAGATATAAATCGCAGTAATTTCTGTAAATCTTTGAGTAAAAGATTAATCCCAACATCCTTTCCTACTCTGTATAATACATGTCTTTTAATTGGTTAGTTTTTAACCAATCAAATCTCTTTATTGTGAAAATCGAGTTTCCCGCGAAGCTTTCTGGAGCCTATCTAACTCTTATAAATAGAATCACTTTCTACAGACCTTCATTAAAATTTAAGTTGCTTCTGGAATCCATGTCAGTGGAATCCAAGTCTTAATCACAACATCAAACGTACACTCAGACATGAACATTCAACTGTATAAACTTTCAATTGGACTCTATTCTAAGCACTCTGTTTAAGCCATGCTGATCTAGACAGGATGTGCGTTGTGGTCCAGTGGATATCGGCTCGGAACGAGAAACCGGGGAGCCGAGTTCGAATTCCAGTTGAATCCATTGTATTCACTTACGCGCAAATACCCTTGGGAAAGGTATTAATCCGTCTCTTCCTTCCAGTTATGGGTTAAATAACAGGACAGGTTGGGTTCTATAGCCTTGGTCGGCAACCAGTCTACCGCAGAAAGCAATGGCAACCTACTGCGGGATAATCTTCTGCCCAGTCAGTCATGTCTCTTTCGAGACATGATCGCCCAAGCGTGTATCACGTATGGCACTTTAACTGACTGACTGATCTAGACATAACTGCACTCGACACGGTCAAACAATAAACATTGTGTTAATAATTCTTTCCTCCTGAATAGATTTTATTTCGATCAACCTATTTCCAAAAACATTCAATTGACTTTCTGTTAACTTTGCAGTCTATAAGAGAAAACTCTTTCTTCTACTTAACACTTGTTGACAGTAAATTGCATGCTTTTCCTCGATCTATTGTATATTTGTTAATACATGTCTATTTTGATGTCGTTATTTTCTTTTCTTAAGACTTGAGTTTTATCTAATCACATTAATATAAATATTATAGGGTTTCTAAAATAATTTAGAGGCCAGATGAACGTAATTGGCGCATCTATAGGTCGTTGTGTCAGACGGGATCACATATTATTGACGATACCCTCTACAAAAGTATCGACTAGTGAAAGCGAATATGTAAAATGTGGGTGTTGTGGAGCTGAAAATGTGGGTATTGTGGAGCTCTAATAGTTCATTATTTGGACACGTTCAAATAGCATATATACTGATGCCGAAAATCGCCTGGAGTGAGTTGGCTGTTCACTGGATCGACTTATTAGTCTCTGCTTTCGGGCTGAAAGCCGCCAGTTACGGTTAGAAAAAATTTTGCCCGGGTTTATGGGCTACGATTTCCCATTATAAAAAGGCTTTATGCCACATACAGATAAATATTGAAGAGGTAAATAATGAGCAGACGGGACTATAGAATTCAGTAAAACTACGCCGCCTCCGAGCGACATAATATTTCCTGTATGAATAGACAAATCCAATATAAGAATAAACAAATCCAATGTATGAATAGACAAATCCAATATAAGAGTAGACAAATCCAATGTATGAATAGACAAATCCAATATAAGAGTAGACAAATTCAATATAAGAATAGACAAATCCAATGTATGAATAGACAAATCCAATATAAGAATAGACAAATCCAATGTATTAATAGACAAATCCAATGTATGAATAGACAAATCCAATATAAGAATAGACAAATCCAATATATGAATAGACAAATCCAATATAAGAATAGACAAATCCAATGTATGAATAGACAAATCCAATATAAGAATAGACAAATGCAATATAAGAATAGACAAATCCAATGTATGAATAGACAAATCCAATATAAGAATAGACAAATCCAATGTATTAATAGACAAATCCAATATAAGAATAGACAAATCCAATGTATGAATAGACAAATCCAATATAAGAGTAGACAGTTCCAATGTATGAATAGACAAATCCAATATAAGAATAGACAAATCCAATGTATGAATAGACAAATCCAATATAAGAATAGACAAATCCAATGTATGAATAGACAAATCCAATATAAGAGTAGACAAATCCAATATAAGAATAGACAAATCCAATGTATGAATAGACAAATCCAATATAAGAATAGACAAATCCAATGTATGAATAGACAAATCCAATATAAGAATAGACAAATCCAATGTATGAATAGACAAATCCAATATAAGAATAGACAAATCCAATGTATGAATAGACAAATCCAATATAAGAGTAAAAAAATCCAATATAAGAATAGACAAATCCAATGTATGAATAGACAAATCCAATATAAGAATAGACAAATCCAATGTATGAATAGACAAATCCAATATAAGAGTAGACAAATCCAATATAAGAATAGACACATCCAATGTATGAATAGACAAATCCAATATAAGAATAGACAAATCCAATGTATGAATAGACAAATCCAATATAAGAGTAGACAAATCCAATGTATGAATAGACAAATCCAATATAAGAATAGACAAATCCAATGTATGAATAGACAAATCCAATATAAAAATAGACAAATCCAATGTATGAATAGACAAATCCAATATAAGAGTAGACAAATCCAATATAAGAATAGACAAATCCAATGTATGAATAGACAAATCAAATATAAGAGTAGACAAATCCAATGCATGAATAGACAAATCCAATATAAGAATAGACAAATCCAATGTATGAATAGACAAATCCAATATAAGAATAGACAAATCCAATGTATGAATAGACAAATCCAATATAAGAGTAGACAAATCCAATATAAGAATAGACAAATCCAATGTATGAATAGACAAATCCAATATAAGAGTAGACAAATCCAATGCATGAATAGATAAATCCAATATAAGAATAGACAAATCCAATGTATGAATAGACAAATCCAATATAAGAATAGACAAATCCAATTTATGAATAGACAAATCCAATATATGAGTAGACAAATCCAATATAAGAATAGACAAATTCAATGTATGAATAGACAAATCCAATATAAGAGTAGACAAATCCAATGCATGAATAGACAAATCCAATATAAGAATAGAGAAATCCAATGTATGAATAGACAAATCCAATCTAAGAATAGACAAATTCAATGTATGAATAGACAAATCCAATATAAGAGTAGACAAATCCAATATAAGAATAGACAAATCCAATGTATGAATAGACAAATCCAATATAAGAATAGACAAATCCAATGTATGAATAGACAAATCCAATATAAGAATAGACAAATCCAATGTATGAATAGACAAATCCAATAAAAGAATAGACAAATCCAATGTATGAATAGACAAATCCAATATAAGAGTAGACAAATCCAATATAAGAATAGACAAATCCAATGTATGAATAGACAAATCCAATATAAGAGTAGACAAATCCAATGTATGAATAGACAAATCCAATATAAGAATAGACGAATCCAATGTATGAACAGACAAATCCAATATAAGAATAGACAAATCCAATGTATGAATAGACAAATCCAATATGAGAATAGACAAATCCAATATAAGAATAGACAAATGCAATATAAGAATAGACAAATCCAATATAAGAATAGACAAATCCAATGTATGAATAGACAAATCCAATATAAGAGTAGACAAATCCAATATAAGAATAGACAAATCCAATGTATGAATAGACAAATCCAATATAAGAGTAGACAAATCCAATGTATGAATAGACAAATCCAATACAAGAATAGACAAATCCAATGTATGAATAGACAAATACAATATAAGAATAGACAAATCCAATGTATGAATAGACAAATCCAATATAAGAGTAGACAAATCCAATATAAGAATAGACAAATCCAATGTATGAATAGACAAATCAAATATAAGAGTAGACAAATCCAATGCATGAATAGACAAATCCAATATAAGAATAGACAAATCCAATGTATGAACAGACAAATGCAATATAAGAATAGACAAAACCAATGTATGAACAGACAAATGCAATATAAGAATAGACAAATGCAATATAAGAATAGACAAATGCAATATAAGAATAAACAAATCCAATGTATGAACAGACAAATGGATTATAATAATAGACAAATGCAATACAAGAATCGACAAATGCAATATAAGAATAAACAAATCTAATGTATGAACAGACAAATGCAATATAAGAATAGACAAATGCAATATAAGAATAGACAAATGCAATATAAGAATAAACAAATCCAATGTATGAACAGACAAATGCAATATAAGAATAGACAAATCCAATGTATAAACAGACAAATGCAATATAAGAATTGACAAATGCAATATAAGAATAAACAAATCCAATGTATGAACAGACAAATGCAATACAAGAATCGACAAATGCAATATAAGAATAAACAAATCTAATGTATGAACAGACAAATGCAATATAAGAATAGACAAATGCAATATAAGAATAGACAAATGCAATATAAGAATAAACAAATCCAATGTATGAACAGACAAATGCAATATAAGAATAAACAAATCCAATGTATGAACAGACAAATGGATTATAATAATAGACAAATCCAATACAAGAATAGACAAATGCAATATAAGAATAAACAAATCCAATGTATGAACAGACAGATGCAATATAAGAATAGACAAATGCAATATAAGAATAGACAAATCCAATACAAGAATAGACAAATGCAATATAAGAATAAACAAATCCAATGTATGAACAGACAAATGCAATATAAGAATAGACAAATCCAATGTATGAACAGACAAATGCAATATAAGAATAGACAAAACCAATGTATGAACAGACAAATGCAATATAAGAATAGACAAATGCAATATAAGAATAGACAAATGCAATATAAGAATAAACAAATCCAATGTATGAACAGACAAATGGATTATAATAATAGACAAATGCAATACAAGAATCGACAAATGCAATATAAGAATAAACAAATCTAATGTATGAACAGACAAATGCAATATAAGAATAGACAAATGCAATATAAGAATAAACAAATCCAATGTATGAACAGACAAATGCAATATAAGAATAGACAAATCCAATATAAGAATAGACAAATGCAATATAAGAATAAACAAATCCAATGTATGAATAGACAAAGGCAATATAAGAATAAACAAATCCAATGTATGAACAGACAAATGCAATAAAAGAATAGACAAATCCAATGTATGAACAGACAAATGCAATATAAGAATTGACAAATCCAATGTATGAACAGACAAATGCAATATAAGAATAGACAAATCCAATACAAGAATAGACAAATGCAATATAAGAATAGACAAATCCAATACAAGAACAGACAAATGCAATATAAGAATAAACAAATCCAATGTATGAACAGACAAATGCAATATAAGAATAGACAAATGCAATATAAGAATAGACAAATCCAATATAAGAATAGACAAATCCAATACAAGAATAGACAAATGCAATATAAGAATAAACAAATCCAATGTATGAACAGACAAATGCAATATAAGAATAGACAAATCCAATGTAAGAATAAACAAATGCAATATAAGAATAAACAAATCCAATATAAGAATAGACAAATCCAATATAAGAATAGACAAATGCAATATAAGAATAGACAAATCCAATATAAGAATAGACAAATGCAATATAAGAATAGACAAATCCAATGTATGAACAGACAAATGCAATATAAGAATAGACAAATCCAATACAAGAATAGACAAATGCAATATAAGAATAAACAAATCCAATGTATGAACAGACAAATGCAATATAAGAATAGACAAATCCAATGTAAGAATAGACAAATGCAATATAAGAATAAACAAATCCAATATAAGAATAGACAAATCCAATATAAGAGTAGACAAATGCAATATAAGAATAGACAAATCAAATATAAGAATAGACAAATGCAATATAAGAATAGACAACTCCAATGTATGAACAGACAAATGCAATATAAGAATAGACAAATCCAAATATAAGAATAGACAAATGCAATATAAGAATAGACAAATCAAATATAAGAATAGACAAATGCAATATAAGAATAGACAAATCCAAATATGAATAGACAAATGCAATAAATGACAAATCCAAGATGAACAAAGAAAATGCAATATAAGAATAGACAAATGCAATATAAGAATAGACAAATCAAATATAAGAATAGACAAATGCAATATAAGAATAGACAAATCAAATATAAGAATAGACAAATGCAATATAAGAATAGACAAATCCAATGTATGAACAGACAAATGCAATATAAGAATAGACAAATGCAATATAAGAATAGACAAATCCAATATAAGAATAGACAAATGCAATATAAGAATAGACAAATCCAATATAAGAATAGATAGATGCAATATAAGAATAGACAAATCCAATGTATGAACAGACAAATGCAATATAAGAATAGACAAATCCAATACAAGAATAGACAAATGCAATATAAGAATAAACAAATCCAATGTATGAACAGACAAATGCAATATAAGAATAGAAAAATCCAATGTAAGAATAGACAAATCCAATATAAGAATAGACAAATCCAATATAAGAATAGACAAATCCAATATAAGAATAGACAAATCCAATATAAGAATAGACAAATCAAATATAAGAAGAGAAAAATGCAATATAAGAATAGACAAATCAAATATAAGAATAGACAAATGCAATATAAGAATAGACAAATCCAATGTATGAATAGACAAATGCAATATAAGAATAGACAAATCCAATGTATAAACAGACAAATGCAATATAAGAATAGACAAATGCAATATAAGAATAGACAAATGCAATATAAGAATAAACAAATCCAATATAAGAATAGACAAATGCAATATAATAGACAAATTCAATATAAGTATAGACAAATGCAATATAAGAATAAACCAATCCAATGTATGAATAGACAAAGCAATATAAGAATAAACAAATCCAATGTATGCACAGACAAATACAATATATGAATAGACAAATCCAATGTATGAATAGACAAATGAAATATAAGAATAGACAAATCCAATCTAAGAATAGACAAATTAAATATAAGAATAGACAAATCCAATGGATGAATAGATAAATCCAATATAAGAATAGACAAATCCAATATAAGAATAGACAAATCCAACGTAAAAATAGGCAAATTCAATATACGAATAGACAAATCAATGTAAGAATAGCCATAATCTTCGTTCAACAGAATGAAGACATAACACCTTACTAGCAACTGATATAGCAACTGTTTAAATATAAGTCCTACCTAAGGCATAAAATACGTATGCTTGTGTTTTTTTTTTTAGTGTTTTATTTATCTTTATCTATTTTTCCTGTGCGTGTTCCGTTAGCGTTAATTTCGTGTGTGTAGCTAAAGAACTTACAAAGAAAATGCGTGATATCGAATCTTTGTCGGGTTATTCATAAAGACGCTGATGCTCGTCTTGAGGTAATTCGTATTAACGAAGTGACACTCGCATTTTTCTTATCGTCACTCGAAACGAAAAGGTGCAAACTCGGTCGTTTTGAAATGCGTCCGTTTCTTCGTCAGCAATTTCGTATTTATATTCAGGAGTAAGTGAATTTGAAAAGCGCCAAAGGCACTTCGAAATTCTTGCATTCAATTACATACTCGGTGTAGTGTCATTGCTCTTTAGTTCCAACGGAGATGACATGTCGTTTTCGTTCCTGTTTTTTCTTTCTTTCTTTCTTTTCTGTTTCTCTTTTCTTGTACGTTTCTTTCATTCTCTCTTTTTAACTTTTCTCTCCTTTTTGACTAGATCTACTCTTTAATTATTCGCTTTTTTATATGCATTTTTTTGTTTTGTTTTGTTATTTTCATGTATCTTTTTGAATTTTTACTTGACTTCATATTTCGATTTCGAATTTTTCAATTTCTCTCTCTTTTTTTCCATTTTTTTTTCCTGATTTTTTTTCTCTCTGTTTCTTTTAGTTTTTTCTTCAATTTTTTTTATTCTCTGACTTTTCGGTGCAAATCTTTTCTTTTTTTTATTTTTAATCGTCATTTTTCTTTTTTTTATGTTTACTTTTCCTTGTTTCTTTTCTTTTCCTCTTTCTTTTCCTGTTCATTTTATTTTTACTTTATTGTTTTGTCTTTCCTTTCTTTCTCGCTTTTTTCGGTTCCTTTTCTTTCTCTTCCTTTTCTTTTTTGATATAATTTTTGGATTCTTTTTCTCTCTTTCTTTCTTTCTTACTTTCTGTTTCTTTTTTTCTTCTTTCATTTATTCTTTTCCCTCTTTTTTCGGGACGTTTTATTTTTTTTTTTTCTTACACTTTCTTCCCTCACTTTTTCTTAATTTCTTTTACATATTTTTATCTTCTTATCTTTTTTTATTTTTGATTTTTTCATTAGATTGTTTTCATCTTTTTCCTTTTCTCTTTTTTTTTTATACCTGTCTTTTCTTTATTTTTTTTCTTCTTTTTTTTGCTCTTTCTCTTTCCTTCTACTTTGCACTGATTCTCTCTTTTTTTCTTTTCTGTTATTTTTTCTGGATCTTGTCTCTAATTATTCGCTTTTTTATATATTTTTTGTTTTATGATCTTCATGCTTTTGTAAATTTTATTTGACTTCTTATTTCGATTTCGAATATTTCTATTTTTCTCTTTTGGGATAGTGAGAGTAAAAAAAAGAAAAGCACTCAAGTCCATAACCAAAACAGCGGAAAGAACAGCTAATTGGTTATGGATTAAAAGAGAGAGTGCCTGGATTCCAAATTGTTAGCTAAAATTCCCCGAAATTCTGCGTCTAAATTAATGTTTCGGACGAGCTCATGTGCGGTTCACCTCTAAATGGAAAGTGGCTCTGACTGTCGCCAATCGGAAGCATTTGCAGGGTTTCGTACCGGGCCAAAACGTAATTTTCCAGTCTCTGAAAGCGCTTATCGAGGGTGGGCCAGAAACTGATCATCTCTGGTCGGATCGGCGCGGTTAGGGGAGTATGATGTTGAAAGACCCGAAACCCCCTAGTGATGCTCGCGATGACATCACTGACGACAACCTCTAGTGCGTATGTTTGAAATTTCCTTTTTCTTTCACTCAGTTTTTCTCTCTCTGTTTGTTTTATCTTTTTCTCTTCTCCCCCTTTTATCTTTATTCTCTTACTTTTTTGTCCCAACCTTTTCTTTTCTTTCCCTTATTTCTCATAGTCTTTTTCTCTTCCTTGTTTCTGTTTCCCTTTCATTGTTTTTTTCTTTTCCGTTTCTTTCCTTTTTAAATTTTTTTAAATTTTTTCTTTATTTTCCTCTGTTTTCTTTTCACTCTCGCGTTTTTCGAATTTTCTTTCTTTCTCTTTTCTTTTCTTTTTTCTTTTGCTTTTTTTCTCAATTTTTTTTCTTTCTCTTTTATTTTTTCTCTCGCTTTTTTCCCAATTCCTTTTCTTTCTCTCTTCCTTTCTCTCTCCTTTTTGTCCAATTCATTTTCTTTCTCTTTTCTTTTCTTTTCTTTTCTTTTCTCTCTCGCTTTTTTCCTAATTCCTTTTCTTTCTCTTTTCCTTTCTCTCTCATTTTTTGTCCAATTCATTTTCTTCCTCTTTTCTTTTCTTTCTTTTCTTTTCTTTTTTTCTCTCTCTCTCTTTTTCTAATTCCTTTTCTTTCTCTTTTCCTTTCTCTCTCATTTTTTGTCCAATTCATTTTCTTTCTCTTTTCTTTTCTTTTCTTTTCTCTCTCGCTTTTTTCCTAATTCCTTTTCTTTCTCTTTTCCTTTCTCTCTCCTTTTTTGTCCAATTCATTTTCTTTCTCTTTTCTTTTCTTTTCTTTTCTCTCTCTCTTTTTTTCTAATTCCTTTTCTTTCTCTTTTCCTTTCTCTGTCATTTTTTGTCCAATTCATTTTCTTCCTCTTTTCTTTTTTTTCTTTTTTTTCTCTCTCTTTTTTCTTTTTAATTCCTTTTCTTTCTCTTTTCCTTTCTCTCTCATTTTTGTCCAATTCATTTTCTTTCTCTTTTCTTTTCTTTTCTTTTCTTTTCTTTTCTTTTCTCTCTCGCTTTTTTCCCAATTCCTTTTCTTTCTCTCTTCCTTTCTCTCTCCTTTTTTGTCCAATTTATTTTCTTTCTCTTTTCTTTTCTTTTCTCTCTCACTGTTTTCTAATTTCTTGCTTTCTCTTTTTTTATCTTTTATCTCTCACTTTTTTCCAATTCCTTTTCTTTCTCTTTCTTTTCAAATTATTTTTGTGTTCTTTTTCGCGATTTTTATTTTCCTTCTTTATAATCTGTTTCTCTTTCTTTGCTTCATGTTATTTCCTTTATTTAAACAGGAGTTTCGCATGCTTAATTCATCTGAAAAAAAAAAGTTGCTATCGCTGGGGAGTAAAACATAAAGGTTTCATTTCGAAGGCTTTAAAATTTACTAGTCATTTCTTGCCCCACTTAACCTATGATCGTTGTTAATTACTAAATGTCTTTAACCTATCTATTAGAAGCGAATAGGCGCACACGTATTATGCCCTGTGTAGTAATTTTATTCAGATTCAAATACCCCGCTGTATGAATCATTGATAACAAGTAAGATGATTGGAGATTACTATCTACAAACTCATTTCGTACTAATATAATGAATGAATGAATGCTGTATATCTTAACGATACCACCCTTCCGCGAACCCCGTGGATTGGCGTCAGATAATCCTTAACAAATAATTGTATAAAATATCAGAAACCACATCAGTTGGGTAGTTTTGACAACAGCATATATAGCTGGAAAACAAAATATTAACATCATCAAGATGTTGAGGTTTCACACTGCTTTCAAGAAAAAGTTTGAAAGAAAAACTACAGCATCGCTGAAAAGAGCAATAACACTTATTGTACTTGAGGCACATATTGACCTGCCTAATATTTTAAGAGAAAGGTTTCGTAAAATTAAACCAAGAGATAAACAGAGGTGTTACTGTTCTTAGATAGATAGATAGATAGATAGATAGATAGATAGATAGATAGATAGATCAGCAGGAAGAATAAAACAGATAGATAGATAGATAGATAGATAGATAGATAGATAGATAGATAGATAGATAGATAGATAGATAGATAAGCAGGAAGAATAAAACAGATAGATAGATAGATAGATAGATAGATAGATAGATAGATAGATAAGAAGACTAGCAGGAAGAATAAAATAGATAGATAGATAGATAGATAGATAGATAGATAAGCAGGAAGAATAAAACTGATAGATAGATAGATAGATAGATAGATAGATAGATAGATAGATAGATAAGCAGGAAGAATAAAACAGATAGATAGATAGATAGATAGATAGATAGATAGATAGATAGATAGATAGATAGATAGAAGACAAGCAGAAAGAATAAAATATCCAGACAGACAGATAGATAGATAGATAGATAGATAGATAGATAGATAGATAGATAGATAAGAAGACAAGCAGGAAAAATAAAACAGATAGATAGATAGATAGATAGATAGATAGATAGATAGATAGATAGATAAGCAGGAAGAATAAAACAGATAGATAGATAGATAGATAGATAGATAGATAGATAGATAGATTAAGAAGACTAGGCAGGAAGAATAAAATAGATAGATAGATAGATAGATAGATAGATAGATAGATAGATAGATAGATAAGCAGACAAGCAGGAAGAATAAAATATCCAGATAGATAGATAGATAGATAGATAGATAGATAGATAGATAGATAGATAGATAGATATGTGGGTGTTACAAAAATAATGACCCAGAAATTCTATAAATTTCGTACTGATTTTATAAGTTTCTGAAAATGGGTATTTTTTTTGTAACAAGCTAATAAATGCATGAGAATAACTGAATGAAACAAAGAAAGACAAATACAAAGAAAGACCAAAGAAATTAACAGAAAATGCTATATACGTATAAATAGATTTAGAGAATGAAAAATGCTATATAAATATGATTAGATTTAGAGAATGAAAATGCTATAGAGATATGAATAGATTTAGATAATGTAGAATGTTATATGAGTATGTTAAAATTTAGATAGATAATGAACTGAATTAGAAATTATACATTTCAAAAGAATATTATTTTATCGAACTTATAAAATTTCATATGTTGTTATTTTTGGTTCAAGTATTTTCTATATTGCAGTCATTAGCAAGAAAAAATGCGGAGTCTGTATTGTAAATTAAACACGCATATCTTTTCGGCTGTTTTTTAATCAGACTTGTTTGGATTAACAGATGCTGTCTAAATATGCCTTATATATATGACACCAATATTTACTCCCGCATCAGTGACAAATCCGACGAGATGGACAAACATAACCTCGCTGCTGATCTTGAGAATGATCTACACTTAGTGGTGGACTGGGGGTAAGAAGTGGCTTGTAAATTTCAATGCTTCTAAAACGAAAGTCCTATCTTTCAACCATCACTGGCAATCTTTCCTCCACCCCCATAAGCATGGTTCAAGCGAGTCTCCCTGAAAGCAATATATTGTGCTTCCTCGGTCTTAACCCATCTTCTGACCTCAAGTGGAATCATTACATTGAGTCAATATATAAATTCACTGCTAGGAAAGATGGGTCACTGTGTTGAGCCAGGAAGTTTTTTTTTTCGCTTGAATCCCTCAGATCAACCATCATAAAATACTGCTGTCATATATGGTCAGGCGCCCCTGCTGTTCATCTCAGCGTTCTTGACAGGCTCCAAAAGATATTCTGTAATGCGATTGGTCCCGACCTGGCAGCTCGACTCCAACCACTTTCTCATCGCGGGATGTGGCTTCTGCTCCGACAAACTTAAGTCACTGGTGCCCCGCCACAAGAATTTACTTGTGCTACCAGACTGGCAACAAGGTCCCATCCATATACAGTCAGATCAACCAGATGCAGCCGACAATTCTACTCCATCAGCTTATTTTCCCGCACCTCCCGCCTGTGAAACTCTCTTCCACATACTTGCTTTTGTGACGGCTATAACCTCCAGGATTTAAATGCAATGTCAATACCCATTTCTTATTCACTTGACACCAGTTCTTTCTACATCGTCCCGTATATCTTGTTATTTTTTTTCTGTATACCTCCGAGGCTGTTTTCGCACCTGTGTTCTCTTGCCTTTTCTCTGAAACCCCCTGTAACGTCTTTCTCTTCACTCTCCTCCTGTCCAAACTTTTACTTTTATGTAGCCCCCTGCGCATCAGTAGCGGTACCGACTTGTTTGAGATGAAACGATTAATACATATATATATAGTCATCCACAGACAGATCTGTTTCGCTGTATCATAGCTTATCAATACGGTCAGACAGCCGATTGCTTCTAGCCAGGTTTGAAAGCCGACCGATTTGACACCAGTCAGTCATTTTACCTAGGCGCTATGGGCGCTCGGTAGATAAAGGCTGACTTTAGCGTGTTATATACAATGTAAACACACGCCAGTAGCCGAGAGTGTTCAAACTCATTACTGATATATATATATATATATATATAGTGTAGAATTGTGGTAGTGCTTAGCGCCACAAGGATTGTAGGCATGTAGTCACACGAACAAATATCTACTTTACTTGCTTAAATAAAGATAAATAACAACAAAATCAAATTAAAACACAAAACTATCACACACACGCATATATATATATATATATATATATATATATATATATATATAATTTACAAGGGAGTGGTACATGACCCAGATTGCCAAAACAAAATATATTTGGGCTCAACCAAAGACACCTTTAAGACCAGATGGTTCAACCACAGATCTACATTTAAAATAGAAAAATTAAAAAACAATACAAAATTGGCTAACCACGTCTGGAAATTGAAAGCAAAATATAGAAAAGACCCAGACATGACGTGGAGCATTGTAAAAACAGCCAAACCATACAACGGTGGACAAATATGTAGACTGTGCTAAGAAGAAAAAATAGAAATTATAACGAACTTTTAAATTAAAAAACAGAAATTATGACTAAATTCTTTCATACTAAGAAATACATCTTAGGTTTATAAAACCGTTGATGAAAACGTTATAATTCGTTTTTAATTTAAACAATGCGCGTTTATAAATTCCCTTCCACGTGAACGTTCAAATAAAACACCGTTACAAGAGCTTTCGTAAAAAGAAAAACGGTAAAATCAGTTTTTAAAAATCGCCTGAAGTCACCACTTATGTTAGAAACCTGGGTAGCGAAATAACTCGTTTAAAAATGGAAAATATTCAAAAGTTCTACAATATAATTGTATCAAACACGTTATAATACAAATGTGTATTGGTCTAACCCTATTAAGACCAAAAACTAAGTATTAAACAATCAATCAATATATATATTGACCCTTAGTGAGCGACCACCTCCAGAACGCGACCAAGGACTAACATGGACGAGTGAAAATCACTGATCAAGCCACCGCTTTAGAAAAAATCCATTTTGGTCGTACACTGCTTGTATAAGAGAAACTAAATGAGTAATTTATTTCTTTTTTATTTGATCTTAGTCAGGAACACTTCCTCATTGTTTTGTTATTGTAGTGTTGTATCAAACTGTTCCTTCTTGTTGAACTGTATCTTGCCTGTGTTCACCTCACGGTCAAATATCGGCTGTTTTGTACATGTATTGAACTTGACATGATCAAGGAATTTATCGCAGTCTCTGTACTGACTTGGATAAATTCAGGGATTGGAAAAATCACAATTATGCCCATTTCTCAAATTTCTCTTTCTTTTGTTCCTTTATTTTTTGTGTATCTATCTACTTTATTTCTATCTCGGTATATCTATCTCTATCTCTCTGTTTCTCTACCCCCACTTACGATTACTGTCAGTTTTTTGTATTTTCGTTTTTCATGTATTATCGCAGATTCTCTTTTGCTATCACCTACGTCTAAGAAAAAACTGAAACCGTATATTTTTTAAGTTCACTTAAAAATTATTTTTTGTGAATTAATATTTTGGTCTCTTTTAGACCGTTGTAAATACGTTTTTTATTCAATTTTAAAATGAATTATGCTGAATAAATTCTTTAAAATTTGACCATTTTCTCTCTTTGCATTTTTCTGGCGTAAATAGTTCATGACTATGCGCCTCTAGTAAGCGACCACCTGCCGTATGCGACGAGTTTTTGAAGATAGTAGGGGTGGTCGAATGCGACAAATTCCACTGTATATATAAAAGTACAAACATGTGCTTACGACAAAAAACAGAAAATAATATAAAACAACTTAAATGAAAGAGAAACGCATTTATACCCCCTAAACATTTATACCCCTTAAACACAAAATCACAAACATCTAACCATGACCTAAAAATAGAACGCTTAATCGGTCAAACATGTTAACACCTTTAGAAAAGGTCAAGCCAGTAAAAGTTGTCAACCTAAATGACGGGAACAAATCCAAAAAGCAATTAAGCAGAGTCCCGTTTAATATAAACCAATGAAACGAACACCAACATTTAAAAGCAATAAGAGCATTAACAGCAATAAAAAGAACTCAAACACATGCAGAGTAAAAACTGATATAAACAAAGTTAAGAAGAAAACCAACCAATCGCAGAATACGAAATCAAACCAAGTTCCACATAAATAAGTGAAAAAAAAACAAAAAAAAAAACACGAGGATACAAGAGCAAAATCCCAACCCGGATGAGTGAATATCATAACGGTGTCCACTTGAAACTATGTATTCAGCATGAACCTTCTCAATGAAAGTGACAGATTCACACACTGACACAGACACAGACACACAGACACCCAGAGATACAGACACACACCTAGACACACACACACCTAGACACACACACACACACACACAGACACACACACACACCCAGAGATACAGACACACACATAGACACACACAGCACACACAGACACCGAGAGACACAGATACAGACATACACAGACACAGACATATATGCATGTGTATGCGTCACAGCAGGACAGTTTTATGCATACCAATCTTTTTATATTTGCGTATGTTCTGTGTTATTCATTCACACACTCATATATATATATATATATATATATATATATATATATATATTATTCAAACACTGAAGAATTTTGCAGGCCCAACAACCTGGATCGTGAATTCCAGAAATATTGATTTATCTCCCACATATCAACTAAATAGAATATCACAAAATCTGTGTAGACAAGGTATATACATTTATATCCTTATATATATATGTGTGTGTTCGCGTTTGTGTGTATGTGTGTGTGTGTGTATGTGTGTGCACTCGTATGAGTGTTATAAAAATATTATTAATATAATAATATCAATATCTGTTATTCAGTTTTTCTTGAAACGACTAATACCGGGCGGATATAATTATAAAATAAAAATCCAATTTTTGCACATTATATATATATATATATATATATATATATATATATATATGAAAATGCGCGAGGGTATTTTCTATTCTGATTTTTGTTCCTTAAAAAATCCTTTGGTGTTCACACTGCATCAGAATGCAACCGTTGGCAAATTTAGGCGACACAAGACATCATTTTGGAGTATGGATGAGAAAAAAAAGAAGAAAAATACAAAATATTTTTGTGCCTTTTCATATCAATATTTATGCTTTGTGATAGCAATTATCTGTTTATATATATATATATATATATATATATATATATATATATATATATATATTACAAAACGTAAAAGAACACGGAGATCAAACACCCACTTTTCAAACATTTACTTTTATAAACTGTGCTCGATACAGAGTAGAGCTTAATATTGAATTTAAAAAAATTCAGTATTACAATGGTTTATAAAACATAATATTACTACACTGAAATTTTTATGTTTCAGAAAAAAACTGCTTCTCTTCAGTTGATATGTTAAAATAAATGGTGAAAATGATTTAATTTTGAAAATATAAGATACATTCATTTAGAATTTAGGGAGTGGTAGTTGAAGGAAATGCATTTAGGGGTGTCACTATTGTTCAATCAAAATTGAGAATTATGTTACATAATTCTCAATTTTCATTGACGTTAAACTACGAGTATTCATGTTTTTTTCGAGAGAGAAAAAAGCTCTCGCAAACCTATGGGAACTCAAGTGACAAGATAAGCAACTTGATCAGCAAAAAAAAAAAAAAAAGAGAGCAAATCCAGCCGAATATATAAAAAGAACAACTTAAAATTCAAATGCAAACTTAAAAAGAACGGCTTCCATTTCAAAGACAAACAAACATCAAGCATCAGAAACTGCAATAAATTCCAGTTTAAACTCAACAACAGCAAAGAAACTTGCTTGAACTGGTAAACAGGAGACAAATTAGTGAAAACAAAAATGCGTTCTCACAAAACAAAATCTGGAGCGAAAGAGACACTTCTACCTATTCTCTAGAAGGGTATATACCTTTTGCTTTTTATTTTAAAAGATTCGAGAATTTATACGCCACAGATTGCAGAAATATTTCGGGCTCTACGAAAGTTAGCCCGCTTCTTCGTAAACTGGGCACTACAGAGCACACCAAATTTGTTAATAATATTTTACCCCGTAACACAACGGACTGACATTTACTGAAGCGGTTAAACTTCTTACAGAACTTTTTATTCCTAAAATTTCACTCTTTCATAAGTGACGGAAGTGTATGAATTTAACCAGAAAAGATAGTGAAGATTTTATGTCAGTCGTGAGCAAGCATTGTGACGATTTCTAACTGTCAAATTTGAGTGCGAATAATTCCAAGTGTTTGACGCTGAAATTAGACGTAGGGTTCTGAATAGATTTAAAAATCAATCAGACCTTACTCTTCAACAAAGAGCGAAAGGTAGTCTGTGATTCGTATACGTATGCCAAGATATGAAAAATACCGAGGAATCTGGCAGAGCTCACAGAAGAAAAGTACACCAAATAAAAAAAAACAATTTAATTCTACATTTAAATCAAACCAATATAAAAAAAGACGACAACTTGCCCCCTAACCCGTGTTCCGGTTGTGGGTCAGTACGATTGGTGTAAGAACTGCCCTTAACTGAATAACAAATGCCGTAATTATAGCTGTGTCGGGTACAAGAGCTCACATTGTCGAGCGAGGAAAAAGGGTTAATATCTGCATAAAACAAACTAAATCGGATGAACAAAAGGGTTAAAAATTAAGAAATACGTGCAAGTATAAATTCTAAATAAGAATATTAAATTACAGTTAGATTCTGATTCAGATCTAACAATCATAAATATACACACTTAAAAAAGTTGGAAAAACCAACAATGCTAAGAACTAATAAAATGGTCAGGTCCGTGATAAGGCAGAAATCAAGTTTAAGGGAGAATGGCCCACACTAAATACAATATAACTAAAAATACTACAATTATTTTATCCTAATTCTGATTTAAATTTTCTAACCCATTTACTCATAGATAGTAGTTAAATAAAAATCTGTTGTTCAAGAATTAACAAAAACTCCAACCCCTGTTAAACATTATTGTCTACCCATTGAAAAAAATCTAAGGTCCCACGATGTATCTTCCCCAGAAAAAAATTAAAAAGCTACATGTCTAGATCTAAGCTCTTCTGCACCCCTTTCCTGACCCAAATGTTCAAATATCCATGGATACATAATACTAAATGCTGGTTGACTAGTTTTGACACACCTAAATGCATTTCCTTCAACCACTACTCTCTAATTTTCTAAATAATCATGAATCCATGTTATATCTTCAAAAAATAAAACGTTTTCACCATTTATTTTAACATATCACTTGAAGAGGAACAGTTCTGTTCCGAAACATGAAGATTTTTGTGTAGTGATATTATGCTTTTATAAACTATTGTAATAACAAAATTACAATATTAAGCTCTACTCTGTATCGAGCATTCTTTATAAAAGTAAATGCTTGAACACTGGGTTTTTAATCTATATGTTCTTTCCCTTTCTTGTAATATATATATATATATATATATATATATATATATATTCTCTCTCTCCTCTCTCTCGATATATATATATATATATATATATATATATATATATATATATATATATCATGTTTTAATGTTTTTATTTGATAAATGTTTATATGTACAGAGTGAAAATATTATGCTATATATTGACAAATGTATATATATATATATATATATATATATATATATATATGAAAGAGAATAGATATTTGTCAATACATAGTATGATCTTTTCACTTTGTACATATGAAACTGCATCAGATGAAAATAGTGTAATATTTTTTTCTAAATACGAAAACGGGATGGATGTTCAAAATGCAATCGGCAGAGTTTTGGATCTGTCGACATTATAATGCTGAAAGGTTTTTTTTTTATTATTATATCTTCATGTCAAACGGAAATGAAGGAGTAATATCGTTTAGCGGAAATGAAGTTTTAACATATGCAGCTTTGATAAATCGTGTGCGCATGCTCAGAGAGTTATCTTTCCAAAACTCCTCTAACAGATAAAAGAAAACAGCTCACCAACAATCTATACATAAAAATACAAAGCTAAGTAATTTCTATCGAACAAATATATATCGATAATGTACCATAACTCGCATTCGGCAAATACGAATTCTTGCTGAAGGAATTCGAAAGCATCCTCACATTGATGTTTCGAGATTTTTTACTGTGTTTCGTTTAACAATGACAGGATTTTCTCATCGTGAAAAGGTAGATATCATTATAGGGTGTATCAAAAATATTTTGACAAACTTTGTGGGCGTGTTTCTAATATCAAAAGATTCACATAAACATGTGGCCGCAAATTCTTTGTTTTTGAGTTATGTTTAAACAAATTTTACGGTAAATCTCGCTGACTTGCCATCTAGCCTAAGTTACATTTGTGGCTAGTCTACCTTCCAAATTTAACATGTGTAGTACTGAGAACTGTCCCGTTTAACAATGGCAGGATTTTCTCATCGTGAAAAGGCAGATATCATTATAGGGTGTATCAAAAATATTTTGACAAACTTTGTGGGCGTGTTTCTAATATCAAAAGATTCACATAAAGATGTGGCCGCAAATTCTTTGTTTTTGAGTTATGTTTAAGAAAATTTTACGGTTTAACTCGCTGACTTGCCATCTAGCCTAAGTTACATTTCTGGCTAGTCTACCTTCCAAATTTAACATGTGTAGTACTGAGAACTGTCCCGTTTAACAATGGCAGGATTTTCTTATCGGATGCAGACAGATATTTTTCTTTTTTTTTAAATCATTTTAAACCAATCAGTGCGCAGGTGGGTAAAAAGAGAGAAAAAACAAGGTACAGTGAGAGGAAAAAAAAAGAATAAGAGATGGACTGGAATCAAGTAGATAAACAATTGAAGTTGATGTTGCATTTAAAATTTGATATTTTTTCTATGATGGAAGCAAGCAAATAGTAGCGAATTCTACAAAGAGAAAAGTGCGAGAAGAGTAACTATTAAAGTAGAAGTGATTTTATATTTAACATTTTTGATGGTGAAAAAATGTTGATGCCAATCTCGTATTACGAGTAAATGCATGTCGTCGGGAAACCAGGAAAATAAAAAGCTCCGCAGAGTTGTTGACATGAAAATACTTGGAGAAAAGACAGAGAGAGGCCATATCGTGTTAGTGTAAAAGTAACTGAAAGCCAGCTGCTAAATCAGGACCGATTATATTGCAGATCCTACTTTGGATTTTGTCAAGAACCCTGAGATGAATAGTAGGAACACCCGATCAGAAATGGCAACATTATTCAATGCACAGTCGAATGGCAGATTTATAAATGTGCAAAATGGATTCTGACGTGAAAAACTTCCTGGTCTGACACAGGGACCTCAGCTTCCTAGCACTAGATTCAGCGATGTATTCGATGTGGTCATTCCACATAAGAGATTAAGGTCAAGGAGGCGATGCGTGTTGCTCTAAAGGAGACTAGCGTCATCCATTCTGATGGTAGGGAAGAAAGTTTCTCTATGGTGATTAGTTTTACGATATAAGATATGATACGGCAGAATGAATAGTAATGGACTCGAGGCTGCAATGTTGCATTAGACAGCGTTTCTAGACCGAAGGCAGCAAGTGAGCCAACCATTGTTGTTGTTTATTGTCGCGTTGTTGAGACAGAATCCATGACACCATAAACAATTAATCAAGGACAACGGAGATCCGCTCGTACACCTAACCACGAAGAACACATTCCATATGGCTTATTGACCATATGGACATTTGATATTATTTTGATGTTAGGAACCCGACCTCAAAATTTGTAAAAATATTTTCAGTACACCCTGTACAGATGTGTAGACAGCTTCCCTTGGTATAAGTTGATCGTAACATTTCTGAAGTTATCGCAAGAGATACATTCGTCTTAGATCAGTGGTTCCCAACATTTTGGCACTCACGGCCACTTATCAAAAAGTTTGAAACCCATGCGACCCCTACATAGGGCTTACTATCAGCAGCTTAATTTTCTTTTTATTTACTCTGAAGGACAGGGAAATAAAAATCTAAAAATATTTTAAAATTCTGTAATTATTTATTCCCTTGCCATATCGCTTTTAAAGAGATTTGGCAAGGGAACGGTTCAGTTTTCGAAGTTGACTAGTGTTGAAAAGAAGAGGTATATAGTAGAGTAAGGCACACAAGACAGATATAATGATAATATATGCATTAATTTTTAAGGCTTAGAAATAACAACCTTCAAAACGTTTGTCATAACTATCATTTTGCACCTAAACAAATAAAAATGCAAGAGCTAGAAAAATTTAATTGATGAAATATAATTAATGCTATCCCAAGCTATTTCCAACAAGTCTAGACGCTTCCCAGCCAAGGCGTCGCGACTCTCCTGCCAAGGCTTCGCTAACCTCAGGGCGTCGCGACCCACTGGTTGGGAAATCCTGTCTTAGATCAAAAGTTCCTGATTAATATTATTACTGGCTTTTCACATTCAATTTAAATAAGATAATATACGCACTTCAGACTATCTAAACTTATTTTATAAATGGAACTTTGTCTGTGTGTGTGTATGTGTGTGTGTGTCTGTGTGTGTGTGTTTGTGTGTGTGTGTGTGTGTGTCTGTTACCTATACACTCCGAAACGGCTGAACCGATTTTCTTGAAAATTTACATAGTTGTACTATAAGCGTCTGCGTGTGTTCTTCGCTAGGATTTGTGTCGAGGTACCCCCGATAAATATCGAAAATCGATAATCTAAAAAAAACGTGTTATAAAATGAGTGGTCCGATTTTAATCAAGTTTGATACACTCATAGACAAAAAATAAGAAACGATATTCAGAAGTTTCAAAGTTGCAGTTCTTACAATAGTGCAGAAAATCGATAATATATATATATATATATATGTATATATATATATATAAGGCAAGTTGTTTGTGTGTGTGTCTGTTTATCTGCCTGTATGTCTGTATTTTTTCAGGCCTTTTATTTTAGTTTTTGGTTCAGGTTTGGCTCTAAGTATGTATAATTATAGTTCTTAGTCTCAGCCATGATACCATTTACTCAGAGGACTTATTTAGCCTTGAAAAATCGATAATATATATATATATATATATATATATATATATATATATATATATAAGGTAAATGTTTGTGTGTGTGTCTGTTTATGTGCCAGTATGTCTATTTTTTTCAGCTCTTTTATTTTAGATTTTGCTTCGAGTTTAGCTCTACGTAGGAATAATTGTAGTTATTAGTCTCAACCATGATACCATTTACTCAGAGGACTTATTTAGCCTTCAAAATTCAGTTTACGACGAAAAAACTTATTTGATATCGATACCAGAAAATCAAAATTTGACTTACATCCATGAATTTTTCTTTCAGTCTACGGTTTCGCTTTAACTGGAAACAACTATTGCTTTTTAGTCTTTCGTACTAACATCCAAAAAGTCTGAGCTCCAGGACCATAGATTAGTATTAAAGTTTTCACTACATCCGAGCAACGCCGGGCTATACTGCTAGTAAACACATATAATGATGAAATGTTATTAATGTTCAAGTTGCAGGTGAGTCGTATTTTCTTTCCAACATTCCGTGCGTGATGTCTATGAGGTATTCCCCTTTTTGTACTATCCTCTGAGACACATAGATCTTATGGTGTTCTGATGTAATATCGAGTGCTTATGCGACACTCGTACCGGTGTCCTGGGTATGATGTTAGACTACATCCAGCAGCCAGGCATCTGATTTCAATTTTTTACCAACCGTAGAACTACTTGAGTAGCAAACACTCTTTTATACAGATTTCAATGAAGATAACAGACAGGGTAGTGCGATTAACTTTTTTTAAAATTTTCCCTCATTCGTAGAAGGATTTTCTTTTCTGTCCGAACGTTGGAGGATTCCGATCATTTTCTGGCGGATATATTAGCCATTATCAAGGCAATATATGAATGCAAGTATACAAATAAAATACACAATCATATTGCTTTGTCAGCTAAATAAAACGTGTACACACACACACACACACACACACACACACACACACACACACATATATATATATATATATATACACCCATTACATTTTAATATTTATTGAATAAAGTTTATTTTTAAACGAGTTCCATCTTCTCCAAATATTGTAAGTAATCCACTGTCTTTGTCCTCTGTTTTTAACCCTTTGTAATAAAGCCAACTTAGCCCTTGACAACTGTTGCCGGAAAGGTTCCTCGGGTTGGGATAATTATGACGTCTATCTTGTTTATATATATATATATATATATATATATATATGTGTGTGTGTGTGTGTGTGTGTGTGTGTGTGTGTGTGTGTGTGTGTTCTTCATTTGTAAACGAGCTCTTATGGGATCTAGGTTTCTAACATTGTTTCTTCAAGCGTTTTGCATTAGCTGATTTTATTGTTTTTGTTTTGTTTTTTTTACGAACGCATACGTAACGGCGATTTGTCAGCGCTCATGTAACGAGGGATTTATCACATTTAGAAGAAATTATAAAGTTTTCATTCATAGCTGTATGAACCTAATAGGTATTTTATGGCTTAGTTACACTTAGTTAGAATTTTTATTCTTTTATTCAGTAATTCATTTTCGTTTGGGATTAACATAATAGCTAACTTTTCTTCCTGGCACAGTCTACATATTGTGCCACTGTTGTAAGGCTTGGCCTCACTATACTCAACATAATGTCTGGGTCTTTTTCATATTTTAATTTCAATTTCAACACGTGGCTCGCCAATTTTTACAATTTTTAAAGTTCTCTATTTTAAATGTAGACCTGTAATTGAACCATTTTGTTTTAAAAGTGTCTTTGGTTGATCCCAAACTTGGAGCGTGCATTATAAAATACATAATGACAATGTCTCGTCAGCTAAATAAAATGTGTGCGTGCGCTCGCGCACATACACACACACACACACACACACACACACACACACACACACACACATATATATATATATATATATATATATATATATATATTAATTACAATCTTTGGTATTTGATAAGCCAAATTCCACAGGAGATTAAATCCAATGAGAACTCAATATTAAGATTTAACAGAGTAGTATAATAAAGAATATAAGTTGAATGTTTTTATAAATCTATTGGTAATATAACATTTCGCGGTTTTCTTATAGACCGCTCCTCAGACGAAATTCATGCAACAATGAATGGTACAAAATTATCCAAAATAAGTCAAGTAAAAATGAAAGGAGAAAGAAGGTTAATGTAACAATGTTAAATATTAGCGTGTATATAATATTTAGATGACAAGACGGCCTTGGTCTACATTTAAAAATCTAAGAAGTTTAATAAATCTTGACTTAGATTATTAGTTATCTATTTTAAGATGCATGACAATAAAATTTAAATATTAGGGGTTGAATTTTCGCTAGAAAAATGAGTTGTTAGTTTTTCTTAATAACTCTAACCGTAATGATAATACTATTATATTATGACATAAAACTTATTGGTGGTATTATAACATGATATTGAAGAAACTAATATTTAAAAAACTTCTAATTATATATATATATATATATATATATATATATATATATATATACATATATATATATATATAATCGTTTAACCCCAAGCAAGATTCCACTTGAGCGCAGGTATTTAAAGTGCGAGAAAAAGAAGAAAAGAACCAGGTACATGGAATGTCAAATAAATGGTAAGAGAAAGGTGGGAATCAACGCGATAGAAAATGGCAATTGACGTTGCCTTTACACTTTTGAATATTGTAACTATCAAGAATGCAAACATACGGAAGGAAGTTTCACAGGCGGGATGTGCAAAAAAGAACCTGTTAAAGTAGAAGTGGCAGTTAGATCTGTCTGTTTTAACGGTATAAAAAAAATTGGGACCTCGATGCCAATTTAGTTTCAAAAGTAAATTCATGCGGTCGAGACGTCGGAGAAAGAAGCTCGTAAGAGCAGAAACCATGAAAATATTTGTAGAAAATACAGAGTGAAGAAAGATCGCGACTGTGAGAAAGAAATTCATCAAGGCAAAGCCGTGTCAGTATTTGTAGAAAAGACAGAAGGAAGCCATATCCCAACGGTAAGAAAGATACTGAAGTTGTGCTGGTAAATCTAGATCAATTTATCGAGAAACTTGAGATGAACAGCAGTAGCACCCAACCAGGTATGGCGACACTACCCATTGCACGGATGACTGGTAAATTTATATAAGGTGGAGATTCTTGTCATTAACAAATATATATCCGATTAATGTGAGGAATTTTGTCATTAAATGAGCAGAGTCTAACCGATTTTAAAGCTTTGTAAAGGCGCAATTATAATATCCATACTCGTCAAGGCTTTTTGTTTCAAATTGAAAAAAGCACTGAAGAGTGGGTATATAAGTGTTTTGCCTTCTCGAAACTTTGAAGTTGGCATGTCTCCGGTTATTTAAGTGAGCTTCCCTGGAAAGTTGGAATTTATACCCCTCACGTGTGTGAATATGATATACATGGGGTCACAGTGTTTTTTTTTTCTTGCTTTGTTTTTGCTTGGGTTTGCTCGCTTTCTTTCATGTTTGTTTTGCTTGGTTTAATGTGTGTATTGGTTGGTGGAAGACTAGTAGTTAAAGAGACAGACACAGCCACACAATGATATATGAAGTGGCTGCACTCTTCCTTGTGGCATCCAAACCCAGCCGCAGACTACCGCACGGTCCAGAATCCATTCACAGGATAGCAGTAGAATAGCTCCGATATTATCGACTTGCTGATAGTATAAACTTCGTCGGAGTTTCGGATCCATGACTATCAAGTGAATAACGCCAAAGCCCCAAAAACGTCTACCCCCAACACCCTTAATGAAGAGACAGTCAACCCATGAAATAAGATATATACGTAATGCTCAACATAGCTGCAGTGGGGCTAGAGAGTGTTGACTATATAAGAAAAAGCGCTTGACCAGATGTATACATAAATGGTTATTTAGATACTCTAGCCGATTTGCATGCCGTCTTTTGACCAGAAGAAAGGCTTTATTGCAGTAATAGCAAAATGCATATGATTTGCTTTGACTACTTCTGTTGTAGTCAGTAGGCAAATTTAGTCAAATATTTATCAGCCAGTGTTCCCTACGGCCATGAGTTATCTCCCTCTAACCCTGCAAGTTACTTGTTCACCACTGCTGTAGCATATTGAACTCACTATTCTAAGAGTCAAGTCAGGAACTAACCAATGTCTATATTCACTGGGCCATGTGTCCTTACGGATAAGAACAACTGAATGTTCTGGGAGTTATAAACCTAATGTCCAGTAACCCTGATGTCTTCCAATCGAAACTTTACGCAAGGAAATGAGTTCATATACATAGTGATTGTTATAAAGGGCTCGGTTCGAAATTCCTAGCACCTGAAGATGGCCGGAGCGTACAACGGCCGCAACGTCGTACAAATGACAACAAAGAATAGCAAAATAGTCAGAATAATGGAAATACTGTAAATACTATCTTATCTCACAAATATAGACAAATATATCTCATTGTCCTTTAGAAATTATTTTCATCATTATATCATTTTCCAAAATATTCAATTAAACCACTAGATTTCACTTAGTATTCTTCCTCAGTCCAAGAATATTATATTGCTTCCATATCTGTGCTAATGTTGACCAGTCATTACTGTTTGACCTCGATTATGCGGCCTTGTGAGTGATTAATTATTCACCACCCATTACCCACCCTAATCACCTGATGAAACGTTTTGGTAGTCTTTTGGTACTTATGAGTTATCTCCTAACTTTAGGGTTCGGTTCGAAATTCCTAGCACCTGAAGAAGCCCGGAGCGTACAACGACCCAAACGTCGTACAAATGGCAAGAAAGATGAGGACAATAGTCAGAATAATCTAAAAAAATTAAATACTGTATCATGCAGGTGTTTGATTTCTTTTTAATGCTTTATTTATTGCTTTTTAATGTACGCGTGAACGGGTGTCTATTTAATTGTTTTGCATTGAATAAGTGTCCACTTAATTAGTTTGTTTTAGTTATTTTCTTTTCATTTGGGCTGACCACTTTTCATTGATTGACCTTCTTACCGCGTTGGTGTTTCTGACCGCTCAACGGATTTTTTAGGTCATGGTTTCGTGTTTGTGTTCTTGTGTGTATTTGTGTTTGTGGAATTATGAGTGTTTTTATTCGTTCTGTGGTTCTTATATTATATGTTTTGTCGTGATTCAATGCCTGCATGCTTTGTTTTATTTGCCTTGGTTTTTGTTATTTGATTTGACATATTCCCACGAAACTTCGACATGAACCTGCACAGTTACATTTATAAATTCCTAGCACTAAAACTATATATATATATATATATATATATATATGTGTGTGTGTGTGTGTGTGTGTATATATATATATGTGTGTATGTGTGCATATATATATATATATATATATATATATATAGTCTTAGTTCTAGTTATATATATATATAACTAGCAAATTAAGGGGAAATCGTTTTCTCAAGATGCATAATTGTTTTGTTATTTTTATTCAAATAAGTACTGGTGGTTTTTCATTTATTGCTGTAATTTGTTGTGTGAAACTTTGTTTTTTTTTTCATGTTCCCTGTGTACGCTCGAAGGTATAGATAAATTAGCTTGTTTTTTTCTCTTCTTATAGAAGAAAGGTTTATACACAACAAATGTTCATTTTTAAAATAACCATGGTTGCACATATATGCGCCTGAATATATATATTTATGCGCGTGTGTGTGTATGTGTGTATATATGTGCACGCAAAAGTATTTTTGTAAACATAAATATGTATTTCTCTATGAATATTATACACTAACTCAAACACACACACTCTCTCTCTCTCTCATACACACACATATATATATATAAATGTCTGTGTGTGTATGCTAGCCCAGATTTTCTTCTATTTTTAAAGGTATAAAAAGCGATTTAAATACAAATGAAGATGTATAATTTGGATCCTAACGTGGTGGTCATTTAACATAGAGGAGAAGAAATATGTAGTAAAAATATTGCTACAACAGTTTGAGAGTTGTCTCCTGAATGCCCATGGGGAAGAATTTCTAAGTTCATTCATGGTCAAAATTATTTGTTTCTTCATAGATATTCTGAAAAAACAGGTTCGGTTTTCGTAAGATTACACTATATATATAACTGAAAATGTGTCGTTGAACACGTCTTGAAAAGCCCACCGAGTACAAACGCGGAGGGGAAAAATGGAAACAAAAAGAAACGAATTAAGCCCCTGAACATTAGTCAAAGTACGAGTCGAAAGAAAAAAAAACAGAGACGAGGAACCTAACACGGAAAGCGCTTAATGCACTAATAGAGCAAACCAGTAAGTAGATAAGCTAGAGAGCCAACGGACCTATCAAGGTTTCACCAAATTGGATCTTTAGGGAAAATTGGCTTTTTTTCCTGAAGATCCAATTTGGTGAAAACCTTAGTAGGTTCTTTGGCTCCATAGATTAGCTAATTATTAATATATATATATATATATATATATATATATATATATATATATATATGCGTGTGTGTGTGTGTGTGTGTGTGTGTGTGTGTGTGTTTGTGTGTGTGAAAAAGTGTAAGAAACCTTATTAACATGGCATAGTCCGCATTTTGGTAGAATTTAACTCCAAAACATCGGAGTTTGCGTTGGGAAAGGTACAATTTCCTGTTATTGGCTATTTTAATGTTACTTCTGTGCAGGGTTACTCTTTTATTCAGGCCGGCCTTGTGTCGCCCCCACTTATATTTTTGCGCATTCATCACATTTTCGAGTATAAATTATGTTTTCGAGTTGCAGCTCAGATTTGTTTTTATTTTGATTGTAGATGTGTTTCCGAATTTGAAGTTGTTTCTTTCCATTGTGTTGCATACTCCCGATCTGTTTTTAGTCATATTATGTGACGCTTTGTGTTGTGTGTTGCGCGAATTTTGATTAGTTTTTTTACCGAGAGAAAAAAATAAGAGCAACAAGAGACAGAGCCAAGTATAAGTTTTTGATTCCAGAGAGATTCTAATGGCATTTCTTTTGTCAGTTCAAAACCTTTGTTTATTAGTGGGTTTAAAGCCCTCTTATTTGCAGAGTTTTTCGTGGTTCCTCTAGTCGTGTTTTATGAAAGGTTTCGTCGCGACTGTTGTGCAAATTTGTAGTGCAAGAAAGTAGGGGGTGGATTTTAGAGAAGTTTTAGTGTGGTTTTTACAATTACATTCTCACAGACATTTACTATAAGCCCACATTCAACCAATAATCAAAGAATAAAACAACAAAAAAGTGATTAAAATATTGTTAATGTTGTGGGATCGCCCCTTTTTGTATACAAGAATGGACTCGCCTGATGTGTACATATAATCCTGCCTATACAGAGAATGGCAGTTGTCGAGTTGCCTAAAGTAGTAGTCGCAACCGCTACGATTGACACTGTCAGCTCTCTACCAATCGGGGGAAGAGCGCTCTCTGCCTTCGGGAAGAAAACACTAACCCAGTCGTGGTTCCGCCGAAGGGTAGAATCACGACTGGTTAACAATAGATACTTTGGACCGGGCTATATGGCCCGGAAGATACACATAAAAAAGACCTTGTGTCACATTTCGCCACAAGCGGGAAGTTGTAGAGTTGCTTAGTGGGTCATTAAGTTGGTACAAAGTTAGTTAGAGTTGTTTGGATATTGACTCATTACCCGGACATAGGATGTGCGTTGTGGTGCAGTGGATATCAGCTCGGAACGAGAAATCGGGGGAGCCGAGTTCGAATTCCAGACGAATTCATTGCATTCACTAACGCGCAAATACCCTTGGGAAAGGTATTAATCCGTCTATTCCTTCCAGTTATGGGTCAAATAACAGGACAGATTGGGTTCTATAACCTTGGTCGGCAACCAGAAAGTAACCTACTGCGGGATAATCTTCTGCCCAGTCAATCATGTCTCTTTCGAGACATGATCGCCCAAGCGTGTATCACGTAAGACACTTAACTGACTGACCCAGACATATTCTTTCACTTCAAGAATGATTATATTTATTTCCAATAATAGTATTCCTGAATTGACTAACCCGTGTTCCAGTTTGTACAACATGTTCAATATTTTTTTTTAATCATATCACCCCAAGCAAGGCGATAACGCCACTGATATGCAGGGGGCTACGTAATAGTAAAAATATTGGAAAAGAGAAAGCCGGAAACCGCATCCTGAACAGGAAACAAGGGATGAGCCTCTTCACCTGTTCAATAGACGTGGGTGGAGTGTGAACCGGGCGATAGTTTAGTCTATCTACTCCAATTGAAAAAAAAATAAAGAAAGAAAAGAGTGAAAAGATTTGAAAAGAGAAAGCCGGAAACCGCATCCTAAACAGGAAACAAGGGATGAGCATCTTCACCTGTTCAATAGACGTGGGTGGAGTGTGAAATATAACTTACATTTTCTATCTGTTTCTGTTATTTATTATTTTGTGTGGGTTCTCACTCGTAATCCACAACTGTTAATAATACTGATGATATTTTTTTTATATACTGGTAGTTTTTATTAGACATAAGGACACAGAGAAATGTTTTATTTAAAAGAAAGACTTATCGATAAGTCATAGTTAGAGGGCCACCTAAATAAACAACAACGGATGATCTGAGACGTCTTTTAAACAAGGGAACTACTCTCAATGATCATGAAAGAAATGAGTTTGAGTTTGAGTTGTTTTTTTTAACTTTTTACCAACCTCTGTTGCTTATTTAATGCCAAAAAAGGTGGGATTTTAGGGTATTTGTTAGGTTATAGTGAGAAAGTTGATTTAGTCAAATTTTGAATGATTTTATTTTATTTTAGAAAATTGAAAATGTCTGCTAGTTTTGTATTCAAATGTGTATTACTGCTAATAATTTAAAAAACCTGTTATGGCAATATCTGTTCCTTTAAAAACGTGTTATGGTTATACTCTTTTTCTTTAAAAATGTATATTTTTTCTATAAAAGTCTATTTTTATGTGATATTTCTATAAAAGTGTATTTTTATACTTTCATAATGTTTTGACCCCAATTTGAGGGTTAACTATTTGCCCATATCTGGGACACTAACAGGTGCTACCACTCCGGGTCAGGGTGGACCTGGGAACAACAGCAATTAAGAGGTGATCCTATGCTCCTCACAACTTCCAAATCAGAGGATTTACAGCCGGAAAGAGATGAATAAAATAGTTTGATCATATCGAGGTTCATACATCCGTCGATGGAATGTAATATTATTAGAAAGAAACATTGCTGTAATGACGGTATGGTCATGTCGAGAAGAGAAATTGGTTAGAGCCAATTTTACCGGAATAAAAGGGAGAAAGTACTGATGAGTTTTAAGAACAAAAGAAAATATCGGAAAACATCTTTGAACATACATTAATGCAGTAACAATTTTATATCTTCCGTAATATAAACAAACATAAAATTGTTTTAGATGGTATGCTGGGGACTGATGAGAGAATCTTAAAAAACTAATAACAGTAAGGAAGAAACTGTCTTCTAAAATCTTAAATCGAATAGTGGTATATTGCGCAACTATTTCGGACCTTAGTTACGGTTTCTAAGGTGAGCGCACTCCTGAGTTAATAACAGTTCTACTGTGTCTCTATAATTACAGGGGCTTGAGTTTGAGTTTTGTTTAACGGCCTATCAACATCTGTGGCTTATTTAATGCCAAAAAGTTGGGATTTTATGTTATTTTTTTAAGTTTGGTTATAGTGATTTAGTCAGATTTTGATGATTTTTTTAATTTTATTTTAGAAAACTTACGATGTCTACTAGTTTTATATTAAGAAATATATTGTTGTTAATTGTTTTTTTCAAAAATGTATATTTTCTATAAAAGTCAATTTTTATATTTTGGAAATGTTTTGACCCCAGTTTGGGGACTAACTTTTGGCCCATAGAAGTAACCTAACAGGTGCTACCACTCCTGGTTAGGGTAGAACTGGGAACAACAACAATTAAGAGGTGGTTCTATGCCCTTCACAACCTCCAACTCAGTGGCCTTGCTGCCCAATGCAGTTTACCGTCATATCCAGGACCTGTAATTACAGAGGTTATCAAGGCGAAACGTTGTGTCCATAGAAGCAATTGAAGTAACCAATTTCTGTTTCAAACGAATTTGAAATGGATATATGTTGAATATTTCTACATTTTCATCGTTCATTTTTTGTAATTCAGATGATAATTCCTATATGATATTCATCTCTACAATAAAGATAACTATATATATATATATATATATATATATATATACTGTAATGGTTGTTACAATGTTTTTAAATTCATAGTATCACTACACAAAATATTTCTCATGTTTCGAAGACAGCCCATTATGTTTTGGCTTCATCCTCAGGTGATTTTTTTTTTTAGAAATGAGAATTATCTAGTTGAAAAGACCGTTTATTCGTGTTGGATTTATTATTTTTGGGTGTTAGAGGGGTTGGTCTGTATTTTGAATATATATATATATATATATATATATATTAGTCATTCACATACAAGCCCGTCTCGGTGCACCACAGCCCATCAGTGCGGCTAGACATATCCACTTGCTTCCAGCATGGATCGAAACTCGACCGATTTGGTGTCAGTTGGAGTCTCTACTCCCTAAGCATCAGAGAAGAGAAATTTTAACGTCTTGTATATAAGCAGTGTATACAGACGCCAGTCACTGAGAGAACTCAATTCATTTCTGAAGAGTCACGCATTATAGCCGGAGTGGAAACTGTTTTTAAAATTTTCTTCTCCAGAGAGCTCAATCGTAATATATAGATGTATTTGTATGAATATATGTACGTACGTAATTGTTTGAGAGAGAAAGAGAGAGAGAGAGAGAGAGAGAGAGAGAGAGAGTGACTGAGAAGATGTTTATACATTTTTTTTTGCAAATATTGCCATGTTGTATATATTTATTGTCCCATTTTGAGCAAACATTATACAATGAAAAAAAAAGTCTGCTACTTTGCTCTTGCCTTCAGGCGTACACAGAAACGATAAAAAAAATAGGAATTCATTTTAACAGAAATAATAATTATGGATTCTTTTTCTTGGAAGGAATCCAAGAAAGCTCATATAAACACACACACACACACACACACACACACACACACACACACACACACACACACACACGCATATATATATATATATATATATATATATATATATATGCGTGTGTATGTGTCGCAACTGGATCATATTTACGCATACTAATCCGTTTATATATGTATGTTCTATGTTGCTCATTCACACACTCATTTACAAACATATATATATAAAATACACACACAAGTGCGGACACACACATATATATGTATATATATATATATATATTGGACATGTCAGTTTAAATAAATTGCAAACATTGTGTCAGCTTATTTTTAATAAAATCCATTCATACTAATGGATAGTCTTACGCGCATTATAATTGAAAGATGTAAGAAATTAGCTGTAAATTTGATAGATGCTATTATCATGCATTTCTCAAGGTACCCAAGTACTTTCAATCTCCATCCCAGATCATCTTCAGGGGTGTGAGTTATGGTAACAAAAAATAACCGCAAAACTGTCTTGTTAAAGATTGCTGTAATTTTTTTTCTGCTTCGAATATAACGGTCGACAAATTTCTAAGCGTTCATGTGAACGTGAAAATTATCTAAAATGCAATTTTTTATATGTTGTAATGTCATGGTCTAAATTATTTGTAAAAAGAAGAGTTTTTTCATGCCTTAAGCATGAAAAAACTGTTCTTTTTACAAATAATTTAGAACATTACTACAGTATTCATAGCTGATTCTATTAATTGACGGCTTATGTTTTAATGAATAATTAAGTTGTGTATAATGCTATTTTTTAGTAGTTAGGGCATTCACTCTTATAGTTGAGAATGAAAGAGTTTTTGCTGGTTGGTTTTTTATAAAAGACAGACATAACAAAATATTATAATTGTATAAAGACTTCACTGAAAAAGAATTTCGCAATCACACAGAATAGTAATAAAGAAAGCTGATAAAGCTAACATCTTCGTTGTTTTGAACTAATCTGACTACAACTCAAAAATAGGACATTTACTTGATGATCACACCAAATTTTTAAAAACTTACTAATAACCCTATCACCCAGCTAAAAGCAAAGATTTATAAATTATCACAGCTATCAATGCGGACCAAGGCAATTAAAAACTTACCAAACAAAAAAAATAACCAGGATACGTTTATGGTTCTATCAAAACACAGAAGCCTAACTTTCCACTTCGCAAATACCGTTCCTATATACCAAATAACTAAAACGCTGAACCAATTAATTACACCATAAATACCTGAAAAATACAGCACTAAATCATCTCTTGAACTTATACAAATATTAAAAACGGAAAAACCTAATAATGAAACGATAGCATCACTTGATGCTGAAAATATATTCACAAACCTTCCTCTAAGAGAAGCCATTGACATTATTATAAAAATATATAAAATAATAACTATCTGCCCCAACTGAAAATTAAACCTAAATTACAAAGGAAACTACTTTTAACCTGTACCACCGAAGTCCCATTCTATGATCACAGAATTAAAATATATACCTGCAACGGGACGGCGTTTCAATGGGCTCAGTTATGGGTCCAACCTTCAGCAACTTCTACGTGGCCAACCTAGAAAATAATTTAACATTAATACAAAACCCTCCATCTACACACGATATGTTGATGATATTCTTTTATTAGCTAAAAATATAAAAGAAAAACTAGACCTAAAAAAATTTCAAAAGAACTCTGTCCACAAGTTTGCATACGAACGTAACCAAAATAACAAAATCCCTTTCCTTGACATTTTAATAGACACAAACAATAACACATTTACTAACTTCCTATGAAAAACCAACCAGCAAAAACTCTGGCACTCTCAACTATAAACTTGAATGCCTTAACTATTACAAAATAGCATTTATACACAAGTTAATTATTCAATTAATAGAATCAGCTATGAATACTGTAGTAATGTTTTAAAATGTTTGTAAAAAGAACAGTTTTTTCATGTTTTAACACGTGCATGACCATGACATTACAACATATATAAAATATCCATTTTGGATAATTTTGCCTTTATAATGAAATAACAATTTGTCAATCGTTGTATTTGAAGCAGAAAAGAAATTTACAGTAATTCTTGGCAGTACAGTTTTTCGGTTATTGTTTTGTTATCATAAATCAAACCCTTGAAGATTATCTCTGAAGGAGCTTCAAAATACTTGGGTACATTGAAAAATGAATGATACTAACATCTGTCAACGTTACAGCTAATTTCTGACGTCTTTCAATGAAGATACGTGAAAGATTATCCGTAAGTATGAAAGGATTTTATAAGAATTGTTTGTAATTTACATAATCTGACATGTCTAAAAGAAAATTTGCTGCCTAAATACACAAATATATATAGTGTTAAATATATGAATGTCTATTATGTTTAATCATGAGCCGTTCTAAACATTGTATTTGGCTTTAATTTCAGCTGAAAATAAAGACAAAACTTGTCCAACATTTAGATATTTTTTATGCTGATTCAAACCTTTCGGCTCACATGAGCCATCTTCAGAGAGGTTTCAGGGACGTTAACATAAACACATCCGTCATGAAAGATTTTTGTGTCCACATAAAACATTGCTAAGGATAGTCTTACGCGCATAACAGTCACCGAATAGCAAACGCGGTTCGTAAATTTGTAATGCAATTTTATGACGTCACACCGCGTGAGCGACCAAAATTTTAATAGAACCATATGACTAAATGCAATGTAATGTTATTACCAGAATGAAATGTGATTTTATTAAGTGTGGGTTGTTTTGATTTAGTGTATATGGCCTCCAATATCTGAAGGTATTTTTACTGTTTGTATGAGTGAGTATTATTGTGTTATTGACTAAAATCTGTCAAATATTAACTACATGGATATGTTTTTATAAGAAACGTTGTTTAATTTATGTTAATGTCCCTGTAAACTCTCTGAAGATGTCTCATGTGAGCCGAAAGCTTAGAACCAGCATAATGAAAAATATCCAAATGTTGGATACTTTTTGTCTTTATTTTCACCTGAACTTAAAACCAAAATACGATGTTTAGAACGCTTATGATCAAACATGATAGATATTCATTGTCAGTTATATTTAACAGTATATGATTAGAATATATACATGGCCGTATTTGACTACCGGGCACACCAGCACGGGTCCGGGTCGGACCGTGCAATCATATTGAAAATCCGGGCAAGGAAAAATGTCTTCGTCAGAAATCAAACTAAACAATTCACGAAGAAAGAAAGAAAGAAAGAAAGAAAGAAAGAAAGAAAAAGAAAACATCCGAATGAATGCAGTAAAAATCTGTTTATTTATTAATTTTGGGAGAAAAGACTGGTGATACTCAGAAAGCCCGAACCCGATTTCCTGCTTTCGTTCACGTTCTGTGCCTAATTTCCATTGGAATAGCCTAGAAAATCCGCAAAAATCATAGTTTCTGGAAACGGATGACATTGATGACGTTATCACATTGTCAACTAATAAATCCGGGCAATTTTCTCTGTGCCGGGGTTTTTTTTTAGCATCAGCTATGGCCCTGTATATATATATATATATATATATATATATATATATATATGCTCATATTTATTAATAAGCATTATTTATTAAAAAACATGTCTTTATTATTTTCTACCAGCGTATATACTCGAAAAAAGGGTGTTTTTTCTTTTCAATTTTGATCTTTTCGGTATGGAATATTTTTCTATTTTTATAGGGTTTTTTTATATATTTTTTTTTAATTTTATATTCAAGTTTGGAGTATTATTGTATTTAGGCGAAGTTATTTCAAGAAATCTAAATTTGTATTTTTTAGGAAGTAAATGCAAATTAGCATTTTATCAGTTTTTTATATAAAGTTGTATGTTTAATCTTGATTTTAAGTTTAGAGGATCGGTATTTTCTTTTAATTTTTTTGTATTATTTTTTCTATAAATTATCGTTTGGAATCCTATTTATTTCTTTTAATTTTTTATATATTTTATTTATTTAGGTATTTTTGCGGGTATTAGATCTTATTTTAAGGATTTATTAGATCGATTTTTTCTATAGCATTTTTTATCTTTTATAATAAAAATATCTATTCAAATTTCCAGTATTTTTTAGTGTGATAGAAGGGTTAAATCTTACGTGTGCTTACAGTTTATTTTTGTGTATGATATAATTATTCTGAAGTAGTATATATAATCTTAATTTTGAATATATGAATTTTGATTCTTTTTCGAGTTTGGGAGCCATTTGTTTAATTTTGATTTTTCCAGTACGGAATATTTTTGTATTTAAGTAAGGTTATTGTGTTAAGTAAGGTTATTGGTGTAGGCTTTAGTGATATTTTGGGAGCTTTTTTATTTCTTTAATTTTAGGTTTTATTTATTTAGATGTTTTTGTGGGTATTAGACCTTCCTTTACGGATTTATTGGATTGATTTCTTCTATAGCATTTTTAATCTTTTATAATAAGAATATCTAATCAAACTCTTAGTATTTCTTAGCATGATTGTAGGGTTAGGTCCCTAATGTGCTTGCAGTTTACTGTGGTTTCGTGTCTCTGATTTAAAAGCTTGTTACTATTTTCATATAAGATCTCTATTTTTTTCTTGAAGGCAAAGAAAGCATGGTTCTTTTATAGATTTTGCTGTTCTTGCTTTTTTGAGAATTTTCCATTTGACCTTAAAATAAAACCCCTAAGATCAAATTGCAAATCCTCAAAAAAGCAAAAACAGCAAAATCTATAAAGAACCATGAATTCTCACCAAAATTTAGACAAATATTCTTTAGGCTGAGTCTGAGCTCCAGGACCATTGATTAGTTTTAAAGCTTTCATTACACCCGTGCCACGCCGGGCTATACTGCTAGTATATATATATATATATATATATATATATATATATATATATATATAATTATGTAAGTACATAGTTATTGCTCATGTTTAAATTAGATCAGTACCCAGTTTTCTTAAAATGTGTTTAATACGATTATATTGTAGAACATTTGAATAATCTTTATTTGTAAACGAGTTATATTAGGCAACCTAGGTGTCTACCACCTGGTGTTTACCACCTCGTGTCTTTAGCCGATTTGCAATAACTTATTTTACGTAACTGATATTGTTCTAACGCGCAATTTTTAAATGTAGGATTTATAAAATTTTCATCCATGATTGTACTGACAAAGGAGGTATTTTTGGTATGGTTTGTCATTCGTTATATGTGTTATATAGGCTTGATTTGACTTCGTTTAAACTGTTGTTCATTCGTGGTCGAGGATGCTAAGACGCGGCAGATCACTTGGTGGCTTCCTCTATGTGCATAGTGGTCGCAGGTTCGAATCCTGCCGAATGACACATATTTTCGTAACAAAAATTTATCGTAAATAATCAGGCTGGTAGAAATATTTATATAATACTGTTTGATTATAAAACAGAATATCCGCTTAAATACGAGCATCGATCGAAAATAATGTTCAAACAAATCATTTCAAATTGTCGGTTGTTTATAATCAGTTTCGTTAATCTTCGTTAATTTCCGTAACACACACACACACACACACACACACACACACACACACACATATATATATATATATATATATATATATAACAGGATAAAAAACAAACAGATAAGTATATATGTATTTGTACATGTACCTGTTTGTTCATCTGTATTTATGTCAACATATATATATATATGCTTCTACTTCCCATGTATGTATGTGTGTATCTCTTTGTCAGTCTCTCTATTACTGTACGATACTTTGTTCTTTGATTGTTACAGATAGTCTTGTGCCCCTCTCCGATTAACCTTGACGTTGTGATATTTTTATCCCGTGCAAAAATCCGGAGGCTGTACCACAAATCCGACAAATATACCGTGCAGTTATTTAGAGTTCCAAAATGTTGTTCATTGATTTTTGGGTGAATAGCAAAATTACATCACATCTAATATCTGTTCATATTTTCGGTTAGACGTTTTTTTAATATAGGGACTTCGTCCGATACCTTTATTAGCTGAGGCAATTTGAAGGGGCAATTCACTATTTCACTCATGGGACAGAATCGACGAATGATCAATTCAGAAACACGTTATACAAAAACTAAATAAATAAATGAATAAATAAACATAAATGAAAAAAAAAACAGCAGTCGAACAAGTACTATGAAAAGTTTTGTGCGGTATTCAATATCTGGAATTATCTAATATCAGTAGATGTGTATAGGTACGCGTGAGCAGACACACACAAACTTGTGCATACAGACACATGCATGCGCATTTTTCCATTTCTTCCAGGATTTAAACAAACATACACACACAAACACACGAGTGTACAGACACATGCTCTAGCATATGTGTAGTTTCTTTCCACAGGCATTTTCAGGATTTAAACATTTTCACACACGTACAATGACATACACACATCAACGTACATACATACATACATACATACACACACACAAGAGCTCACAGAGATCTCCACGGACACTTTTCCCATCTCTTCCGAAAGCCATATTCATCATTGAAAACCTACACATACACACACTCACGCACAGTACCCTGCACACACACACACACACACACACACACACACACACACACACACACACACACACACACAATCAAGCATGTGCACCCACACTCATACACACATACCTACGTTCCTTTCCTCTTTCTACTCACAGTCATCTTCTGGATTTAAAAATAATTACACGCACAAACTCACACACACAGACAAACACACACGCGCGCGCACACACACACACACATACACACACACTGACGCAAACGCACAATTAAACACACACACACACACAAATACACTTATTCTTTTATATGTCGTGTCCATTCAAGAAAATGTCGGAAAGTATGACCAGGGAAAATAGGTTCTATGACTCAAAGATACACATTTTTTTTATTCTGAAATCATAAAAATATACAACAGACTATTCCCCCGAAATAGAAATCTGGATGTACTTATTTTCCCTACATGGGTTAACATGGAAGACAATATCACAATTAAATTAAGAAAAAACAAAAAAAAAGTGCCAAGTCGAATAATTTAAAAATGAATATAAATTATTTAAATCTTCATAAGACTTTTTCGAGACATGACTGACTAGGCAAAAGATTTTCTCACAGGAGGATGCTATTACTTTCCGCTGTAGTCTGGTTGCCAGCACACAAGACACAATCTGTCCAGCCAAAGAGAAAAGATAAATACCCGTGCCAAGAGTATTTGTGTGTAAGCGGATGAAACGAATTGGACTGGAATTCGAACTCGGCTCCCCTCTTTCTCATTCTGAAGAGTTATCTATTACACCACAATGTAGATCCGTCGATATCCAGTCATATATATATATATATATATATATATATATATATATATATATATATATATATATATATATATATATATATATATATATATATATATGGCCTTAACGTAGTAATTAACCACAATATCAAGCAAGCAGATTTCCTAGACATAAATTAGACTTTTAGAATGTATCGAACATTTTCCAACCTTACATGAAAAACAACGCTAACCCAACATATATAAACCCCAACTCTAATCACCCATCATCCATTATTAAGCACATCCCATCATCAGTTGAACGTAGCATTAACACACACTCATCCATTTGATAAGCACAAGGTAACTTATAATAGAATCCTTAATGAAAGCGGGTATAAATCATCAAAAATCAGTTTTGTGGGAAAATTCGTAAATCCAAAAAGCAGAAATAGAAGCAGGAAAATAATATGGTATAACCCTCCATTCAACCAATCAGGTAATCTCAAGCTGGGACATAAATTTCTTAAATTAATAGAGAAGCACTTTTCTAAAAATAACCATATAAGCAAAATCTTTAATAAAAATACCATAGAATTAAGCTATAGCTGTTCTAATAATCTAGAAAAAATAATCAAAATACATAACACAAAAATATTAAAAATACACAGCAAAAATAAATCCAACACTAATACAAGTCCGTCCCATGACAACAACCTCTGTAACTGTAGAAACCCCAACCAATGCCCCATGGCCAATAATTGACTGACGAAATCTCTGATATATATGTGTTCGATTTCATCCTTAGAAAATCCTAAAGATGAAAAAATATATATTGGGAAGACCATGAACGTATTTACAAAGCATTTATACAACCACTTCTCATCCTTCAATAACAAAGAAAAACAAAACATGACATCTCTCTCTAAACAATTTTGGAAATTAAAAAACGAAAATAAAATACCTAAGATCAAATGGAAAATTCTCAAAAAAGCAAGAACAGCAAAATCTATAAAAGAACCATGCTTTCTTTGCCTTCAAGAAAAAATAGAGATCCTTAAATATATAAATAGTAACAAGCTCTTAAATCAGAGACACGAAACCACAATAAACTGCAAGCACATTAGGGACTTAACCATACAATCATGCTAAGAAATATAAAGAGTTCGATTGATATCCTCATTATAAAAGATAAAAAATGCTATATAAAAAATCGATCCAATAAATCCTTAATTGAAGGCCTATCACTAAAGCCTACACCAATAACCTTACTTAACACAATAACCTTACTTAAATACAAAAATATTCCGTACTAGAAAAATCAAAATTAAATAAATGATTCCCAAACTTGAAAAAGAATCAAAATTCATATATTCAAAATCAGGATTAAATATACTACTTCAGAATAATTATATCATACACAAAAATAAACTGTAAGCACACGTAAGTTCTAACCCTACAATCACCCCCAAAAAATACTGGAAATTTGAATAAATATTTTTATTATTATAAAAAATAAAAATGCTACAGAAAAATCGATGTAATAAATCCTTAAAATAAGATCTAATGCCCGCAAAAATATCTAAATAAATAAAATATATAAAAATTAAAAGAAATAAATAAGATTCCAAACGATAATTTATAGAAAAAAGAAGATATAAAAAAAATTAAAAGAAAAGACCGACCCTCTAAACTTAGAATTAAGATTAAACATACAGCTTTATACAAAAAACTGATAAAACGCTAATTTGCATTTACTTCCCAAAAAATACAAATTTAGATTT
The DNA here is from genome assembly GCA_037127315.1 of Ascarosepion bandense. NCBI lineage: Eukaryota > Metazoa > Mollusca > Cephalopoda > Sepiida > Sepiidae > Ascarosepion > Ascarosepion bandense. The sequence goes on along the minus strand of JBBBDQ010001405.1, from coordinate 420,349 downwards.
CTTGAAATAACTTCGCCTAAATACAGTTATACTCCAAACTTGAATATATAAAAAAAAAGAAGAAAGAGAGAAGGGGGAAAAAAAGGAAGGGAAAGAGAAGAAAAAGAGAAGAAAATGGGAAAAAGAAGAAAAGAAGAAAAAGAAGGAAGAAAGAGGAGAAGAGGTGTATATATATATATATATATATATATGTTTTTTGTTTTTTATTTAAAAGAACCCTATAAAATAAAAACATATTCCATACCGAAAAAATCTAAATTGGAAAGAAAAAACACCCCACCCCTATCACGTCTATGAAAACCTAGACACAAGATCAAAATAAATACATGAATTAGGTCCACTAACAGCAGACATCAACCAATTAAACGATAGCCAACCATAAAAGGCCTAACCAAAAGATATACCCAACCGATAAAAAGATAAAACATACATTCCAACAGATAATGCGATTAATCAACAATTTCACACTTACACACCAAATTCCTCAAAAGTCTAACGGTCAAAACGAGACATTCACTTAATTACCAATAACCCCAACCAACCCCACGACAACAACGAACCAAATATAAACAGAGAATGATTCCAAACCTTTTTTTCCCTCGAAGAGGTGTTTAAATCCAAACACTGAAACAACCATATGATTATAGGGAAGAGGGCATATATAGAAGAAATTAGGTACATGTTCTAAAACATAATTTATAATATATATATATATGTATATATATATATATATATATATATATATATATATATATATATATATATATATATAATAAAACAAATTCCGACTTTCAAATTCGTTGTATGGCCATTATATATACATATATACTAGCAGTATAGCCCGGCGTTGCTCGGGTGTAATGAAAGCTTTAAAACTAATCCATGGTCCTGGAGCTCAGACTCTTTGGACGTTGGCACAAAAGACTAAAAAGCAATATTTGTTTCCAGTTAAAGCGAAACCGTAGACAGATAGAAAAATTAATGGATGTAAGTCAAATTTTGATTTTCTGGTATCGATATCAAATAAGTTTTTTTCGTTGTAAACTGAATTTTGAAGGCTAAATGAGTCCTCTGAGTAAATGGTATCATGGCTTAGACTAATAACTACAATTATACCTACGTAGAGCCAAACCCGAAGCAAAATCTAAAATAAAAGAGCTGAAAAAAAAATAGACATACTGGCAGATAAACAGACACCCACACAAACAGTTTACCTTATATATATATATTATCGATTTTCTGCACTATTGTAAGAACTGCAACCTTGGCACTTCTGAATATCGTTTCTTATGTCTTTTTCTATGAGTGCATCAAATTTGATTAAAATCGGACTAATTTTCTATAACCCGATTTTTTCGATTATTGATTTTCGATATTTATCGGGGGAACCTTGACACAAAACCTAGCTAGGAACACTCGCAGACGCCTATAACTGAGTAAATTTTCAAGAAAATCGGTTCAGCCGTTTTGGAGCCCATAGGTAACGGACACACACACATACACACACACACAGACACATACAGACACACAAAGTTCCATTTATAAATAAGTTTAGACAAATATATATAACAGACAATGAATGTCTATTATGTTTAATCATGAGCCGTATTTTGACTTTAATTTTAGGTGAAAATAAAGAAAAAAATTGTCGAAACATTTCGATATTTTAGAATGGTTCTTTCGTTATTATTACTTTGCAAAATTTTACAAGGCATGGAAGAAAAGATAAACTACTCATCTTAAATTTTCTGCAGTATAGATCATTATGAAATATTTATAAATTCATTTGATGCACCTGTTGTTGCGCAGTATTAACAAAAGAACCATTTCATTTTTATTTACAGTTATACAAATATTTACTTGGAAATAAATATTAAAAAATAGTATGAGATACATAATTTTTTTAAATACTTGTGTTGCCTAATAGTTATGACCGGTAGAGTAATTTATCATCATATCCAGGACTTACATACATCTAAAAGATACAATACCAAGTTAAAAGGAAATACAATTGTAAAATTTAATATGTATCAATATAGGTATGTGCTCTTCAAATTTCCAAAGATTTAGCTCAAAGTTTCCAGCTCAAATATACTTCTTTTAAATTGAAATTGTGTCATATTTAAAAAGTTGAACATACTGATATCAAATCCGTCGCCAATTGCATGATTATAATTGAAAGCTAAATATGTAATTTTAAATTTGATAAACATAATTTCAGTTGATTCTTTACAATAGAATGCAATACATGAAATTTTTTTCTAAATCAATTAATGACTTGTCTGTTATTAAATCAAATCAGTTTCTTGTCTGAAGTGTCAAATATAAAATATACTGATTTCCAAGGTCGCATTTTAATCTGACTTGAAGCTGCATGAAAACATTAAAAGCATCTCATTAATTTAATTATTAGTTTTAATTTTTATTGCACTGCATTTCTGTATCCATTTAATTATTGGAAGAAGCAATGGAAGATGTATGAAGCCAAGGTCATTTGTAATGGTGCCCTTCTACAAGGAATGGACTATTCCTCTTACTATATATAATTATCTGCGTGACTTCTGCAACGCAGTAAAAGTACGACAGCTTGTACAAAGTTAACAACAGTTAGTACGAGGTTAAAGCCAGCTTTTAGTCAAGCAATAAGCAGCGTAATTGAACCGTTTGGACTTACTTATTTTTTTTTTTACTTATTTGTATAGATGTACTTAATATACTAATACTCAGTTTTGAACCTACCTTATGTTTACCGTGTCTTACCTCCTGCCACACCGGTCACTACAACTTTGTGAGGAAGTTTCACCACAACAAATTGGCGACGAAGATTTGCGTAAAGATTTGCCACCAGAAATTAGGGTCGACGATCCACATTTCTCATAGGTGGTTTCTTCAATTGGAATCTGTAAAACTGGTTAGAAGTTGAAATCAAAAATACTTTTGTAAAGATAATGTGCATACGCATGAAATGATCAACAGCATCCATCTTAACTCTTGTTCATGAAATATTTAGCTAGCGACTTTGCTCGATAGTGACGTCACTGACGTCATTTCTAGGAAAAGGTGTCGCTAATCAATTTATCTGGTAAAGGCTTCGCTGAAAACTGTTCATAGCCGATTAAAAATGTAAGGGTTAATTTTTTTGCACGTGTTTATATGCAAGAGCAATGATGTCATTGGTTTATAAAGGATTTTAAATTTGAAGACATTCATGAATGTTTATAAGGTGGTTAACAAGTTAGTCAAAACAGGCTTAGGGAACAGAATGCCGTAATTCAAAGTTTGTTAACCAAGAAGTAAGTAAGAAATCTTCTAGAATTATATGTATGAGAATTGTTAAAATAGTGATAAACACGTAACAAAATAAATCCTTAAATCTATTTTGATAAATTCCCTCAGAAAACAAAACGTTTCGACTGAAAATAGTTTTTTCTTATCCATATAATTCAGCGACCCAGAATGTATGGCCTTCCTAAAGTCCATAAGGAAGGAGTTCCCCTTAGACCTATACTTTCCATGGTAGGGTCTATACAGCATGAGCTGGCCAAGTGGTTGGCAGAGATTATCCAACCTCTGTCTGATGCTCTGTCTACGTATAATGTCCCCGACTCTTTTAGTTTTTCTAAATTCATTAGAAATTTAGTTTTCCTCAAAGGATACGTGTATGGTTTCTTTTGACATTGTCAGCTTATACACTAACGTCCCGTTAACAGACAGTATAAACATTTGTGCTGACATGTTGTATCGAGGTAATTTTGGCCCTGCGATTATTCCTGAGGAAATTTTCTTAGAGTGTATGCGGTTGGCTACTGAGGGAGTCGAGTTCAGTTTCAACGGGACAATGTATGCACAGACGGACGGTGTCGCTATGGGGAGTCCTTTGGGTCCTTTTCTTTCTAATATCTTTGTAGGATATTATGAGCATGTGCTATTTGAGAAGGTTAATGAACCACTTATTTATCGACGTTATGTTGATGATACCTTCTCATTATTTAACAGCACATCTGAAGCTGAACAGTTTTTAGTTCAGCTAAACTCCCTACATCCATCTCTTCAGTTCACTATGGAGATGGAGAAGGATGGGGGTCTTCCATTTTTAGATGTCTATGTTCAGCGACGGGATGAGGTTTTCGTAACTTCTGTGTTTCGTAAACCGACTTTCACCGGTCTATATACTAATTGGAATTCTTTTGTCCCTAAGTCCCGCAAAATTGGCCTTGGTTCACCGTGACCTTAATATTTGTTCTCCTGAATGCTTGGCCAGCGAATTAACACGCTTGCATGATATTTTTGAGGGGAACGGGTACCCCATTAATTTGGTGAAACGGGTTATTGCCCGTAAGATTAAACGGTTTAAAGAACCAAAAGTTGAAGGGCCAAGTCGCTGTCCTTTGTATCTCAAATTACCTTGGCTTGGTAGACAATATCTTGCTGTTACTGATAAATTTCGGCTAGTATTTCGTCAGGTTATTTTTCAGTACAGTTGCGTGTTGTTTATAAAACAAGGCCTGTGTTTCCATCTTTTGTTAAGGATCGGTTGTCCTATTTTCGTAAAAGTTCCGTTGTGTATAAATTTAAGTGCTGTTGCGATGCAGCATACATAGGACGAACCAATCTGAGGTTGGAGACACGGGTTGCGCAGCATGTCCCCGCGAATTTACGTTTAGGCAATTCCCATAGCAATATAAGGACGACTCAAGCTGTGTTGGATTCAGCAATCGGCCAGCACCTGCTGGATAATCAGGTTTGTGCCTCCTCTTATGAGGACAATTGGTTTTCTGTCTTGCATAGTGCTCGATCGGCTTACCATCTACGTGTTTTAGAGGCCATTTGCCTAAAAATCCAGCAGCCGAGCCTATGCAGGCAGAAAGAGCAGTTCTTACGCTCTTTGCAACTACTGGCGAGTATGTGAGTGTAACATTTTTCTTTTTATTTCACTCTTGTGGGATTTACATGTTTACACCCACCTCACTTCTTAATATTTTTTCAATAAATTTATTTTTAAACGAATTCCATCTTCTCCCAGTATTGCAAATAATCCCTTTTGTTGTGTCCTCTTTTATACCCATTTAAAATTTTGCCAACGTAACCCTTGACAAGTGTTGGCTGAAAGGTTCCTCGGGTTTAGGTTAAAATGACGTCCACTCTCTTCAAGGATATATATATATATATATATATATATATATATAATTTTGTTTTTATTCAAAATTAAACAGAAATTTTCGTGCAGTATTGTAAACTATATTAATTTTTAACAAAAAAGATTTTGTTGTGTTATGCTCAATATTTTTTCTATTGACCACTTTTTAAAAAAAGTAAATGCCGTAGAATTCTAAATTCTAAAATTGTTTGTTATTTTCACATGGATATATGGTGTATCGAGGGAGCAGATAATTTTCTAAACATACACTGTTAAATATAAGAGACAATGGAATGTAAATTATCTTTAATCATGAGCCGTTCTAAACATCGTATTTTGACTTTAATTTTAGGTGAAAATAAAGACAAAAATTCTCCAACATTTGGATAATTTTTTTATTAAGTTGGTTCTAAGCTTTCGGCTCACATGAGCCATCTTCAGAGAGGTTACAAGGACCATTCGTATAATATTTGATACAGTATGAAAACAAGCCTTGAAACAAATATTTTCCTGAAAAATATTTTAAGAGAAATATTTTATAAATTTCAAATGAAAGCAGTATTGACTGCTCAGTCAATGAAAACCAAATGATTCCTCATAGTGAAATACCAAATGTTTCCTTATAGGGAAATACTGTATCATATATGATACGAATGGCCCTAGAGGGTTAACATAAAAATATCCACCATCAGCGACGATTTTATCCTGTGTTAACTTCAAACCCTGCTAAACAACGATAACAGTTATCAAATAGCAAACGCAGTTCGTAAATTTGTAATGCGGTTCTATGATGTCACACCGCGCGAGAGCTCTAAATGATAACAGAACTACATATTTAAATGCAATGTAATGTTTTATGACCAGATTTCAAAGTGAGTTTATTAAGTCTGGGTTGTTTGGATTTAATGTAGATAGCCTCCAATATCTGAAGTTTCTTTTACTGTGTGCATGAGTGAGGATTATGGTATTGTTGACTAAATTCTGTCTGATATTACCTACATGGCTATGTTTTTCTAAGAAATGTTGTTTAATTGTACTCTAATCAGAAAGGTTACTGGTAAAAACATATTCAAAAGTTATTAATCCCGCCCTATTTTATTTTCCTGTGGATGGAAATTTTTTTGGACTTCTGCCGGTATAAAATCTTTTGTCATTTGAATTTGTTTAAATAAATATTTCGTTGCTGACGACGCAAGTATATCCTCGTAGAAATGGCGATTCAACGAATTTAAAGATCTACTTGATTATCCTTTTGGATTAAAAATATAATATATATATATATATATATATATATATATATATATATATATATATATGTGTGTGTGTGTTGAAAATTAAATTCTGTTTTACTGCTGCATAACATTCTAAACTGGATGAGCTGTTCACCAAAGTTCGAAATACCGATGTTCCCATTTTACGGAAAAATGAAGAGAACTCTCCGTATCAGGAAGTCTTGGTCCTATGATAAGAACCAATTTCGATAATAAGAAGCTATCCCGACTACTATTCCGATGGTTGTCTATTCTTTGTACAATAATGTCCACCAAAAATACTAGAAATCAGAAGGTACTTAGACGATTTTTATTTTCAGAAGGCGTTTTGGACAGTTCCCTTAGTATTTGATTTGACGCCATAAAAAATTCTATATTCTATTAAACTACCTCATAAAATTTAAATAATTTGATAGTACGACACGGGCAGGATTGTTACTGCTCGCATCATATAATAAAGGTTTCACCGCTGTTCTCCATCGTTACACCTACTGAAAGAGAATTCAATTTAATTAGATGGAAAGTTCATGTAATCACCATTATGGAATCCTGTCAAGATTTAAACTGATTAAAACCCCGATTAAAAAAAAAAACTGAAAATATAATTCCTTCCAAAGCCAACAGACATGACCACAACTTTAAAATAAAATCGAAAAGTTTAATCAAATTTATAATTTTAAATACATAATTTATTCATTTAAATAATGTAATATGTAATAATTCAGTCAGTTAGTAAAAGTGCCATACGAGATACACGCTTTGGGCGATCATGTCTCGAAAGTGACATGACTGACTGGGCAGAAGATACTGCGGGATAATCTTCTGCCCAGTCAGTCATGTCTTTTACGAGATATGATCGCCCAAAGCGTGTATCACGTATGGCACTTTTACTAACTGTGGGTATGTGCGTTGGGGTGCAGTTGATATCGACTCGGAACGACAAACCGAGGAGCCTATTTCGATTTCCAGTTGAATTCCATGCATTCATTTACGCGCAAATACCCTCGGGGACAGTATTAATCCGTCCTGTCCCTCCAGTTTTGGTTTAAATAACAGGACAGATTGGGTTCCATAGCCTTGGCTGGCAACCAGTCTACCGCAGAGAGTAATGGCAACCTACTGCGGAATAATCATCTGCCAAGTCAGTCATGTCTCTTTCGAGACATGATCGCCTAAAGCGTGTATCATTTATGGCACTTAAGCGACTGACTGAATATAATAGTTAAAATCATGACTAAGATTCCTAGTGGGCATAAAGTGGGGGATCAGTTTTATATATGTTAGGAAGTAATTAACTGATCCCCCACTAATTAATATAATAATTTAATATAATTCATCTCTTCTCACTTCAGCTATAGGTCAAAGAAAAACACAGATTGGGTTTTTGCAACCAGTCTACCGCAGAAAGCAATGGCAACCTACTGCGGGATAATTTTCTGCCAAGTCAGTCATGTCTCTTTCGAGACATGGTCACCCAAGCGTGTATCACGTATGGCACTTAACTGACTGAATATAATAGTTGGAAATATAATTAAAATTTGTACTGGGCATAAAGTGGGGGATCAGTTTTCTATTGTTAAGAAGTAATAAACTGATCCCCCACTAATACTTAATATAATAATGTAATATAATCTATCTCTTATCTGTCCAGGACATATGGGGTTCTATAGCCTTTGCTGGCAACCAGTCTAGCGCAGAAAGCAATGGCAACCTACTGCGGGATAATTTTCTGCCAAGTCAGTCATGTCTCTTTCGAGACATGATCACCCAAGCGTGTAATTGATCTGAGCTTGCCGATATCCCTTATTTTTCTACTACACTACCGTCATATGATATCCTTTAGAAACTACAAGCAATATGTTACTGGTGAAAAGTGGAGGCTATCATGTCTGTTGGTTGGTTTAGAAATGCCGTAGGGATACATTTACCCTGACAATCTACAAGTATTCTTAGCCGGGTATACATGAAACCACTGTTGATGAACAGTGTTTTTCTCCAGTAGACGTCAGAGCGAATTTATTAATATGACTGAACATTCTTTGAGAGTATTAAAAACTTAAAGGAACAGAGGAATACAAACACAAATATTTGTAAACAATAACCATTGAAGCACGATGAACACTTGACAAAAATGAAATTTTCATAACAACAACCGGTTCGTGTAAGACTTACAGTTAGTAAGATGAGTATGTCAAAAACACTTAAATGTCCATAACATGTACAAAGCACAGATAATCTACACGATGATGAAAAGACCAAACAGCTGCAGTTGATGTAGGACCTGGCATTGATATTGTTGATATCTGCTTTGACCTTTCTCAAATAAGTTGTATGTCTTTCGCGGTTTACAAATACTGCCTGTTGTGCAAAGAGGCCAAACCTACCGAGATTGATGCATACAGATAAATTTCTACGATTAAATTACAATTGTGTATATAATGTTTATATAAGGTTTTAATATTGATACTAGCATCACAGCCATACGTTGCCCGGGCAACTCAGAAGATTTTTGTAGTTAGAGAAGATGCCAATGAGAGGAATAGATGGAAATCATTTATTGAACGCAATGTTTAAAATACTCACACAAACATCAAATCTCGTGATGCAATGATGTTTATAAAATTAAATGGATAAATTCCTCTACAACTCAGTTATATAAAAAATAATAATATAAAAATTCTTGTTTCAGAATTGTTAAATATTCCATTAAAAAATCTATTTTCTTTTGTTTTGCGTAAACGTGATTTGATGTTCTGTGTGACATTGTAAACAACATTGCGTTTGTTTTTGTTTCAAAATTACGGGGGAAAATATTTACATTTTTTGTTGACTAAATGAATTTAACATAAAAATAAAAAGTATTTATTTCGTTTAACTGAAATTAGAAATATAAAAACTATTAAGCTCACTGTTCTGAATTTTTTTAAGAATATTTAAAAATGTAGAGATTTAATTTTAGAGAAAAAAGTTGCATTAAAAATGCCACACGAATTACAAACAGTTGATTTCCTGCATGAAAGATTGAGGCACTTCTTTTTTACATATTTTGTTTTTGTTTTGTTTAAAAAAAACATTTTTTAAAAATATTTCTTTTGTTTCAAAATTATGGGGAAAGATATTGACATTTTTTTGTTGACCAAATGAATTTTTAAAACGTCGGAATAAACATTAAATATAAAGACTCATTCTTTTTAATAAAAATATTTTAGTCGCTTTTGTCACGTGTGATTCGATTTCTGTGACGTAATTCAGCAACCATATTAGATCTTACATGTTTTACGAAGCAAATGTAAACAATCGTGTCCATTGGCCAAAAAGTGCGAACGGGAAAATGGCTGAACTTAAAACTCAAAAAGTATGTGTTGACCTAGCTTCCTTGTAGATATGTGTCCCTAGAAAGTTTGAATGGCGTAGTTAAAAGATTGCCTTATATATATATATATATATATATATATATATATATATATATATAGAGAGAGAGAGAGAGAGAGAGAGAGATCATAAGAAAAGTTCATGCACTGCTGGACGAATAGATGTGAATAATCCGCTTCGTAAACCGAAATCGGTGGGATTTCTGAAATTAAGAGAGCATAATAATATAATTATCTGATCAGATCTGATTGTAGTATGGGCGGTCAGCTGTGTCTAGTACAAGGCCAATTCACAAACGTAGCCGACACTCCCAACAATTTAAAGGTTAAGGAAACGTCAGAAGATGGAAGGTTTGATGTTGGAACGTGGAAGAATAAAATATTTCGTTTGTAATTTAAAGTAGAATTTTATTCGCTAAACAGAATAACATGCATTTGTAGGATTTAAATGTTCAAAGAGAAAATGTATGTCGTTAATCAATTTGTAAGAGTAAAACGTTAAATGCGAAACAGTAGTAAAGAATTAAGTGTCCAGGATTTTAGTTGTAATGAATGTGTTTAATAAACTCGGTGTGCCTTTCCATTTTTAATGGCCGGCGAGAAAGTGAGACGGAAGGAAAAGTAATAAAGAAAATTGCACTCATCCGATGTTAATTTTAGGAGTCAGTTGAAATATCTTGTTGCTGTCGACGTCGTCTTCTTTGTTGAGTGCGAGAATGTTGAGGATGAAGAAGAAGAGGTAAAAGATATTAGCACGAGTGAAGAAGGAGAACGAATGTTTGTAGGATCTTACTGGTTAGACTTGAAGTTTGTGTTGTCACATTTTAGCCTGTCGTCTCTCTACTTCCATCTGACTGACTGATTCTGGCTTTCTTTGTGTTTTTATAGCCACACATTTTAGCTAGAAAAAAAGAAGTACTGGATTGCGATGTGATATCAGTTCTTCAATATGGCAGTGAATGTCGGACAATATAATCAAAGATGAAAGGAGAAATTGAAGAAACTGAATTGTGGTTCTACAGAAGCATACTGGATATAAAGTGGGGGATCAATTCTTTATTACAATCAATATATAAACTGGCCCCTCACTTTGTGGTCACAGCAGTTTCTATACATTTATATTCCTGCCATCCAAAAGCACAAGGAAGCATTCCAGAAGTTGAGTAAAGTATTAAAAACCAGGACAATTTCGCTAGAAACAAAGAAGAGAGTACTGGATTGCTATGTGATATCAGTTCTTCAATATGGCAGTTAATATTGGACAATATCATCAAAGATGAAAAACAACTTTAAGCAACTGAAATGTGGTTCTACAGAAGGATGCTGCGAATATCATGGATCGAGCAAGTGAGCAATGATAAGGTTTTGGGAATGTTGGAAACGAAAAGGAAATACTGAGCATCAGGAAGAGACAGCTGGAGTTCCTGGGACACGCAATGAGGAAGGAGGGCATGGATAACCTGATACTAACAGGCCAGATAGAGGCAAAAAGAGATAAGGGAAAGCAGCGGATAACATATTTGAAGGACCTAATTAGTTAGATGATAGAGCATGGGTTGCATGGTGTAACAGGAGAAGGCGTGCGAAGAGCCACCAGGAATAGGGAGACGTGAAAGGCCATGATCGCCTACGTCCTGAAAGAAAAGGGCTCATAGAAGAAGAAGTTTTTCGTGCTAGCTTACTAACTTTTCTGTTTGGCAAATCGCTTCTTTTCATTGGTTAGAACATTAATTTAACATCTGGTGGCGAAATCCGGCTTCGTCTTCTTCTTTCTGTACGAGGGCAATCTTTTTCCTATTTGGCAAAGTCAGGATTTCACACATAATTGTGAATTTTTGTAAAAACTGAAAAGAAGAGAGTTGCTTTTAATTTCCTGTTTAGTACATAATGAAAACAGTCCAAAAAGTGTTTGTTTTTAATATCTTATGCCGTGCTTTCTGCTCGTGGAATTTTCTTTTAATCATTTCACCCCAAGCAAGGCATTCCACCGCCACTATAGCGCAGGGGGTTACATAGGGAAAGGTAATGAGAGAGTGATTAGATGTAGGAAATATCAGAAGGAGGGTGATAGACGAGTAAGGAGGTACATAGGAAGAGTCTTTGAGATAATGGGTGTCTATTGACCTTACATTTAAACTCCTGGAGATTGTAGCTGTCATGGAAGCAAGTATGTGGAAGGGAATTCCACAGGCGGGAAGTTCGAGAAAAGAAGCTGTTGGAGTAGAAATTACGGTTACATTTTATCGGTTTCACTGGAAAAGGGTGGGACCTAGTTGCTAATATAGTATCTCGTGCAAATTCGTACCTAGGGGTCACCAGTGATCTAAGTTCATCGGAGCAGAAGCCGTGAAAGTATTTATAGAAGAGGCACAGGGAATCCACGTCACGCCGGTGAGAGAGTGACTGCAGCCGGTCATCCAAGTCCGTATCAATCACATTACAGATTCTCCGTTGTATTTTGTCAAGAACCCCGAGTAGAATTCCCTTCCGGTTTCATAATTCCCAGCCAACTTTAATCTTCATAAACTTAAATTCTATCTACTGCTCTCCTCATATTATTCTTTTTTTTTTGTTCCCGATAATGTTACGGTTTACAATGCTTCCACAGCCAGTTATCCTTTGTGTCTTAGTGGCGTTACTACGATGTTGGAGAACTCTATTATATATATATATATGATGGACTCTCCCGTCGATTTCAACGTATGAGCGTCTAACACAGACAACCACACAAAGAACTGCTTAAAGTGGAGAAGGCTTTTGTAGCACCATCCACATTTTCTGGAACTGCTGATAACAAACAATCGGTGCAGACGTCTGCCACAGATGGCATGAACAACAGACCTCAGTTATTTAACCCATAACTGGAGGGAATGGACGGATTAATACCTTTCCCAAGGGTACCAGTGCGTAAGTGAATGCAAAGTGTTCGACTGGAATTGGAACTCGGCTCACCGATTTCCCCCTCCGAGCCGAAATCCACTGCACCACAACGCACATCCGTCAATAACGCTTACAGCACCTGGTATTCCCAAGTGGTCACCTATCTAAGTAATGAGCAGGCTCAACGTTGCTTAACTTCGGTGATCGAGCGAGAACCGGTGTATTCAACGTGATACGACCGCAAACACACACACACACACACACACACACACACACACACACACACACACACACACACATAAGCTACAACGGTCTTTATTATAATATATATATATATATGTCTATTATAAGACCGTTGTAGCTTACTAGCTAGCTAGCTAGATAGATATATTTTTCTCTTGTCACACTCAGGGGATCGTATTTTTTGTGTTTTTTCCATGATTTAATATTAAATACTCAATAGTATGCTTCCGTCATTTTAGACGGCATATCGATAAAAATGTTTTGTCGTTATTTTTTCCCTGCCATTTTCCTTCATCTAACGCTTCTCTAATTATCACAGATCGAACAGTGAGCACGGTAATTTCTTTATCTATATAACATAACCTTTGAGGATGTTCACGGTAATGGTTGTCCACAACTTCCTGCATTTTGTAGCTTTATCCAGTGTTTTTTTTTTTTTTTGTTATCTTTTCTGATTCTTCTTCTACTAACAATTTAAAACTGGGCGTTAAGTAGTTTATTCTTTGGGTTTCTCTACTTTAGCAAGCCATATGAGTGTTAACCTTTCAACGCCTTCTTTCCTCACTTTATGAACAATAAATTTCAACTCTTTCTAATGTTATGTATAAGTGTTATTTTTATAATTTTCTCAAAAATGTTGTCGTTGCTCATATTTTCAGTCATCAGGTGCATAGACATTGAAATATTCACCTGAAGATTGCATGATGCATGAAACTCCGATTCATATCATAAATGTAGGATAATATGTATATTTATTAATATATATATATAATACAGCTCTGTTCATACTACATTAAGCACTGTTTTATTAACACCTGAATAATAATACGATACATATGTACACCCTCATATGTATATGAATTCACGTCACTATATATACTGTTAAATTATCATAATGGTAAGCGTCAAGGTTGCTGTTCTTTAGTGATTTTACTAATAAGATATATTTTGGAAGTCAAGTTTTTTTTTGTGAATTGCTCAATATCGAGGTGTAGATAAAATGTTATAAGCACAAAAATGTGTTTCTCTAAAAGATTCTTACTGTCTTCGAAGTTTCGTAAGGACAAAATTATGATGTCTGACTTCTCAGGACTGTTCGCCTCTCTCTGTCTGTCTCTTTCTCTCTCTCTCTCTATCTATCTATCTATATATATATATATATATATATATATATATATATATATATATATATATATATATACTGCTAGGGAGAAAACAAAGAAGTAAGTATGTAGAAACTACTGGCCAAATTTCAAAGTGAATTTTTATTCTGATTAGTTAAAAGAAACACGCACATAAATTTTATATCTTCTCACATACATAAATAGCAAACCGATGGGTTTTTGTATTTAAATGTAAATAATTTTCACAACCAATATTCAACATTGCCTGATGACGAGATTCTATCTCGAAACAGAATTTTCCGTGTCGCAATGTGTTGTGGATTCTGGTTGAAAAACCACACAAAATTATAAATAACAAAAACAGATATGGAGATAGAAAATGAACAAAATATACAAACTGGAACACGGGTTAGTGAATTCCAAAATACTAGAAATACTGTTAGTAGAAATCAATATATACACTCTTGTCGTGAAGAAGCATGTCCGGATAATGAGTTTATATCCAAAACAACTCCAACTTAATAGGCACCAACTTACTGACCAACTAACGAATATACAACTGTACAACTTCTGCCGTTCTCTGTATCGGCAGAATTATATGTACACATCGGCGAGTCTATTTTTGTATCCAAAAAGTGGTGATCCCCAGTACAATGTACATTTAATTCATAATTAACTGATTAAATTAAGCTCTACAATATTAATTGTATTGAGCACTGTTTATATAAAAAAAAATAAATGCTAGGGGACTCAAAATTATAACACCTTGGATCCTCTTTATCTGGATTTATATTTCTGTCTATCTCTCTCCGTCTCTCTTTATGTATATATATATATATATATATATATATATATATATATATAGTCATCCACAGTCAGATCTATTTCGCTGTCTCACAGCTCATCAGTACGGTTAGAATCCGATTGCTTTTAATCCAGGATTGAAACCCGACCGAATTGACGTCAGTCGGCTAATCTACCTCTGGGCTATGGGCGCTCGGTAGAAGACCGCAGACTTTTAGCGTGTATATTATCATTATAATGTGTATATTTCTCGTGTCTATAGTACGAGTCAGTGCACTAAGAGGTGGCCCACAAAAAAATGACAAATTGCATAGGGAGCTGGTCAAATTTGATACACTCATAGACAAAGACATAAGAAACGATATTCAGATTTTTCAAGGTTGGAGTTATTACAATAGTGCAGAAAATCGATAACATATATATATATATATATATATATATATATATATATATATATAAGGTAAGATGTTTGTATGTGTGTCTGTTTATCTGCCTGTATGTCTGTATTTTTTTTTCAGCACTTTTATTTTAGTTATTGCTTCGGGTTTGCATCTAAGTTGATATAATTGTCGTTCTTAGTCTCAGCTATGATACCATTTACTCAGAGGACTTGTTTACGACGAAAAAACTTATTTGATATCGATACCAGGAAAATTTGATTTACATCCATTCATTTTTCTTTCAGTCTACAGTTTCGCTTCAACTGGAAACAACTATTGCTTTGTAGTCTTTCGTGCCAACGTCGAAAGAGTCTGAGCTCCAGGACCATGTATTAATTTTAAAGCTTTCATTATACCCGAACACCGCCGGGCTATACTGCTAGTATATTATAATTATGGGATGCTGTTTTTTTCATTATATAATTTTATTTGAAATAAAATTTAAACTTTAAATTATACATTACACTCAGTAACCTCCTGTTTCCAAGTGACTTTGCTGCCTTGTTTTTATTGAATATATTTCACACACACACACACACACACACACACACACACACACATATATATATATATATATATATATATATATATATATATATATATATATATAATCATCCAAAGACAGTCCCGTTTCACTGAATCAATATTTATATTGCTGAAGAATTGAGCACTCTGGAAGAGTGGGATGCTTTGTAAACAGTAGCTACCCCGGCATATACGCATCACTCATTCGATAATGAATTAGAGCACGCTAGCTATTGGGCGTGTTTATACGCGCTAAATAGTCTCCCCTTTTTCTGCCGGACGCTCGTGGCCTAGAGGTAGAATCGCCGACTGACGCCGATTCGGTCGGATTTCAATCCTGGCTTAGGAAGCGAACGGAGTCTAAGCCGTACTGATGAGATGTAATAAAGCGAAACAGATCTGTCTGCGGATGACTATAGTATATTGCATAACTTTGAATATTTTCCATTTTTAAACGATTTATTTCGCTACCCAAGTTTCTTCCATGAGTAGTGGCTTCAGGCAATTTTTAATAAAAAAAATTATTAAAACTCATTTAAAAGTCGCCTGAAGACACCACTCATGGTAGAAACCTGGGTAGAGAAATAACTCGTTAAAAAATTGAATATATATATATATAATCATCCACAGACAGACCCGTTTTGCTGTATCTATGTATATATATCTTAAGAATTACCTACACGTTACCTAAAAACCTACACATTTTGGGAGAGCCTCGGGCTCTTTGACGTGGTGTAATGGTTAGCACATTTGTTTCTCTAGAACCTATTGCAACTGTGTAGTGAGTTCGATCCTCGCTGGGTACTTCACACTTTCGTCCTTGTTCTACATCTAAGCCACGCTTAAAAAATTGCTACCCCCTATATATATCCTTTAAAAAGATATATAGAGAGAGATTTAGGTATTTTGGTATGACTGCATGTGTTGGTATGTCTATATATCGTAAGAATTAACTACACATTTTATAGGAGTCTAGGGCTATTCGAAGTGATATAATTGTTAGCATAATGGTCTCGCTATATTAATTACGATTGAGTAGTGACGTCTTTACCAGATTCTCCATAATCTAGGTCTTGTGACTCAAACATGCTATGCATAGTAAATCTCTGTATGACTACTTCGGCGTAGTGTTAAGACCTCTACAGAAGATAGCTGGAGAGAATGACAAGAAAGGACTACAAATATAACTGCAAGAAAACAGAATGAATGGTCATCAGTAAAAGGGGCAGCCCTATATGCCAAATTCAAGTCGGGGATACTAGAATCAAGCAGTAAAAAAATTAAATACCTGGGAGGTGTTATAACAGAAGACGGAAAGTGCAACACAGAGATCTGAAGGCGAATATGGTATGGCGAAGGAAGCATTCCAGAAGTTGAGTAAGCTATTAAGAAACAGGAGACTTACGCGAGAAACAAGGAAGAGATATAATGGATTGCAATGTGTTGTCGGTTCTTCAATATGGCAGTGAATGCTGGACAATATCATCAAAGATGAAGACAAAACTTGAAGCAACTGAAATGTGGTTCTACAGAAGGATGCTGTGAATATCATAGATCGAGCATGTGAGCAATGAAGAGGTCTTGGAAATGATGGAAACAAAAAGGAAACTAATACTAAGCATCAGGAAGAGACAGCTGAAGTTCCTGGGACACGCAATGAGGAAGTTGGGCTTAGACAACCTGATACTAACAGGCCAGCTATAGGGAAGGAGAGACAGAGGAAAGCAAGGGATAACATATTTGAAGGGCCTAATCAGGTGGATGATGGAATTAGGGTTGCATGGTGTAACAGGAGATGATGTGCTAAGAGCCAGAAAGAATAGGGAGACGTAGAAGACCATGATCGCCTACGCCCTGAAGAGACAGGGCACATAGGAGTAGAGGAAGATCTCGATAGATCAATTACGACTTAGTATTGAGTTTGTTCCTTATTGGATAACTTAAGTTTGGTCTGCAATTAAGAATCTTTACTGGCAGGGAACAACCTGCATAGGGACAGGTAACGAGTTCAGCCAAGAAGATCACCAATTTTGGGTTCGGCCTAGTGTTCATCGAAGTTATATACGACACTATTTTTGGCACTGAAACCAATCTTGCAGAGCAAGATTTTAATTACTTAAATTAAGGAGAGTATGTTTCTCGTCATGATTTCTACGAATCTAATCTGCTAGCTTCTTTTTCGCATCCAAATCGTGAACAACAGTAAATATTCTGAAGTGATTGTTTTAAAGGATGTGCGTTGTGCTGCAGTGGATATCGGCTCGGAACGAGAAATCGGGGAGCCGAGTTCGAATTCCAGTTGAATTCATTGTATTCACTTACGCGCAAATACCCTTGGGAAAAGTATTAATCCGTCTCTTCCTTCCAGTTATGGGATAAATAACAGGACAGATTGGGTTCTATAGCCTTGGCTGGCAACCAGTCTACCGCAGGAAGCAATGGCAACCAAATGCGGGATAATCTTCTGCCTGGTCAGTCATGTCTCTTTCGAGACATGATCGCCCAAGCGTGTTTCACGTATGGCACTTAACTGACTGATTGTTTAATCGGATATTATACTTTATTAATCTTAACTTTATTTTTAGCGAATACACTTGATTTAGAGTTTACTTCTGTTTATTTTATTTTATTTTATTTTTATTTTATTTTATCCTATGAAACAGTAAAAATCAATGTCCAATGGCGTAAATAGAGAAATTCTACAAAATACTAATTGTAACTTTGATAGAAAAAAAAACTTGCATCCCCATTTTGCTTTTATCAGAGTAACCACTGGTTATGGCCAAAGTAAGGCATTTGACAAAATACGCCACAAAGAATTGATGGAGATGCTCGGCAGCCTCGACATATTTGGGAAAAACGTATAAGCAATCAAGAATCTCTACTGGCAGCAAACTGCCTGGATACGGACAGGTAACGAATTCAGCAGATATACAAAGATAGAAAGGGGCGTAAGACAAGTATGCGTTCTTTCACACGATCTATTCAATTTGTATAGCAAGACTATTTTGAACACCCTAGATGCTATACAAGGATTTGTAATCGGAGACCACAATTTGAACAACATAACGTACGCAGATGATACAGTGCTGATAGCAGACACGGAAAAAAAACTACAAGACCTCCTACAGAAGATAACTGAAGAGAGTGACAAAAAAAGGATTACACTTAAACAGCATTGAATCCGAATACATAGTCATCAGAAAAAATAGCAGCCCAAAATGCCAAATTCAGGTCGGGGATATGAAAATCAAGCAGGTACAAAAACTAAAATACCTGGGAAGTGTTCTAACAGAAGACGGAAAGTGCGACAGAGAGAACCGAAGGTGAATTGGCATGGCGAAAGACGCGTTCCGGAAGCTGAGTAAAATATTAAGAGACAGGAACCTTTCACTACAAAGAAGAGATTACTGGATTGCTATGTGATGTCAGTTCTTCAATATGGCTGTGAATACTGGACAATATCATCGAAGATGAAGGAAAAACCTGAAGCAACTTAAATGTGGTTCTACAGAAGGATACTGCGGATATCATGGACCGAGCATGTGAGCAATGATGAAGTGATGGAAAGGATGGAAACGAAAAGGTATTTAATATTGAACATCAGGACGAGACAACTAAAGTTCCTGGGATATGAAATGTGGAAAGAGGGCTTGGAAAACCTGATACTAACAGGGCAGATAGCGGGGGAAAAGACAGAGAAAATCAGAGGATAGCATATTTGAAGGGCCTGAGCAAGGGGATGACAGAACGGGGATTGTGAGATGTTACAGGAGAAAGCGTGATAAGAGGCACCAGGGATAGGGAGACGTAGAAAGCCATGATCGCCTACGTCCTGAAGAGACAAGGCACATAGAAAACGAAGAAAAAGAAGAGGAAGAAGAAAAAGAAGAAGAAGAAGAAGTTCGGTCTTGAGTCACATCTAAACTACGCTTAGAAAATGAATTTTTTTGGAGTCCACAACTTTTTTCACATAAGTGTAGATTTTTGTACGCTCGTTGAAAATGACAGATTACTGCTTTTGAAGTTAATTTGAAGATTATAAAAAATCCATCAATGTTTGCTTATTGGGTAATCTCTAGAATTCCTTTAAAAGATTTTCACTATCTTTAAGAAAAAATATTGGTTTCTGCGAACTTTCACACGGATTTAACAGAATAAATACTGAACACTAAACAGGTACCAAAGCAAGATAATTAAAAATAGGAAATTATTAAATAAAAACGATTTACCTGATTGTTGATTAGAAATAAATATTTCATTTTTAAAGCGTAGAGAAAGACAAGAAGTGTATTAAAGAAAATGAAAGAGATAATAGAAAGTGGGAGAGAAAATAAGAGAGAACAGAAAAGAAAGAGAGAATGAGTGATTGATAAAGAAAATAAGAAGGAGAAAAGATTTCGAACAAGATAGAAATAAATAAATATAGATGGAAATAAAACGAAAAAAAGAATGAAATAGAAGAAGAAAAAAAAAGAAAAGAGAATTAAAAACGAAAAAAGAAATAAGTAAAAATGAAAAGAGAGAAGAGAAGACAGTGATAAAGAGAGGAATGAAAATGAATAATAAAAAAGAAATGATCAGAAAGAAAGAAAAAAGAAAGAAAAAAGAAAGAAAGAAAGAAAGAGCAGTGAATGAATAGAGAGCTAAAAGATAGAGAGAAAAGAAAGAATGAACAGTCTAATAAAAGAAAATCAAAAATAAAGAAGAAAAGAAGAGAAAAATATATAAACGAGACTTAGAAAAAGGGAGGGAAGAAAGGGTAAGAAAAAACAAAAAATCAAAAAAATAAAGTAAAAAGTCATGAAAGAAAGAGGGAAAAAGAATAAAGAAAAGAAAGAAAGAAAAAGAATCCAAAAATTGATTAAAAAAAGAAAATAAAGAGAAAGAAAAAAAGAACTGAAAAAAGATGGCAAAAAGGAAAGACAGAACACATAAAGAAAAAAAAATAACAGGAAAATAAAGAGGAAAAGAAAAGAAACAACGAAAGAGAAACATAAAAAAGAAAGAAAAAGGACTCTGGAAAATAAAGGAAAAAGAAAGAAAAAGATTGGCACAGAAAAGTAAGAGAATAAAAAGAAAGAGTGAGAAACAAGATAAAAGAAACACAAAGAATTACTGAGTGAAATAAAGAGGAAAAAAAAAGAGAAAAATCTAAATTAGAAGTCAAATAAAAATAAAAAATAAACATGAAAATCATAAAACAAAAAACTATATAAAAATCAAATAATTAAAGAGTAAAAGATCCAGAAAAAATGAGAGAAAATTTAAAAAGTGAGAATGAAAAAAAGTACAAGAAAGGGAAAGAGCAAAATAAGAGAGAAAAAAAAACAGGAATGAAAACGATATGTGATCTCTGTTGGAACTAAAGTGCAATGACACTACACCGAGTATGTAATTGAATGCAAGAAATTCGAAGTATGAAGTCAAGTAAAAATGAAAAAAAAACATGAAAATCATAAAACAAAAAATACATATAAAAAGCGAATAATTAAAGAGTAGATCTAGACAAAAAGGAGAGATAAGTTAAAAAGAGAGAATGAAAGAAAAGTACAAGAAAAGAGAAACAGAAAAGAAAGAAAGAAAGAAAGAAAGAAAGAAAGAAAGAAAAAACAGGAACGAAAACGACATGCCATCTCCTTTGGAACTAAAGAGCAATGACACTACACCGAGTATGTAATTGAATGCAAGAATTTCGAAGTGCCTTTGGCGCTTTTCAAATTCACTTACTCCTGAATATAAATACGAAATTGCTGACGTAGAAACGGACGCATTTCAAATCGACCGAGTTTGCACCTTTTCGTTTCGAGTGACGATAAGAAAAATGCGAGTGTCACTTCGTTAATAAGAATTACTACAAGACGAGCATCAGCGTCTTTATGATTAACCCGACAAAGATTCGATATCACGCATTCTCTTTGTAAATTCTTGAGCTACTCACAAGAAATTAACGCTAACGGAACACGCACAGGAAAAACAGATACAGATAATCATGCACACGCTTTGTTTTTTCGTGTCAATAGTACGCAGGACCTTCTTCGTGTGCATGTGTCTATTTTCATTATTGGTTTCTGACCATACGACCGTCTAGTGAGTTCGATCCTTACTGGGTGAGACATACATTTTTTTTAATTATCTTTTTCATTAATAGTGCAGTCAAAAAATAAAAATAATGTCATTTAAAAAAAAAATCATTTCACCCCAAGCTTTACGAAATTGTCTTGTTTCTAAATACTTCACTCAATTTCTGGAATGCATCCTTGTACTTTTCGATCTCAGGAATAGAAATGTATAGAAAATGCGCTGACCACAAAGTGAGGGTTCACTTTATATATTGATTCTGATATGGAACTGCTCCCCCACTTTATATCCAGTAATCTTTTGTAGAACCACATTTCAGTTGCTTCAAGTTTTTCCTTCATCTTTGATGATATTGTCCAGCATTGATGTTTCGAGTGAAAGAAAATAAAAAAAGAAACTTTGTGAGGAAAAAACAGAAAAGGAACAGTTATCAGAAAGACAAAAATTGCTTACTAACATTAATTTGAATTTCTGAAGCGTGTAGGTTTTGTCTTTATTAATCATTTCACCCCAAGCAAGGCGGTAACGCCACTGATGCTCAGGGAGCTACATAAGAGTAAAAGGTTAGATAGGAGGAGAATAAGATAGAAGGTCTCAGAGAAAAGGGCAAGAGAAGGATGGGAATACAGGCGTGAAGACAGCTACGAAGGTAGAGAGAAAACATAAGATAGACAGGATGATGTAGAAAGAACTGGAGTCAAGTAGATAAGAGATGGGTATTGACATTGCACTTAAATTCTTGGAGGTTGTAGCCGTCAGGAAACCAAGAATATGGAAGAGAGTTCCACATGCGGGAAGTGCGAGGAAAGAAGCTCGTGGAGTAGAATTGTCGGCTGCATTTGATTGATCTAACTGTGAATAGGTGAGACCCAGTTGTCAGTCTGGTTGCACGAGTAAACTCCTTTGGCAGGGGCACCAGTCACTCAACTTGTCCGTGTGCCCCTAGAAGACACGCCAGGATTCGTTATCGGCCGGCTGCAGTCTGAACAATATAAGATAGGCGGATGATATTGTGCTGATAGCAGAAAATAGACTACAAGTCATACTACAGAAGATAGCTGAAGAAAGTGGAAAGAAGGACTACAAATAAACTACAAGAAAAACGAATGAGTGGTCATCAGTAAAAACTGGAACCCAAATGCCAACTACAGGTAGGGGATACTAGAATCAAGCATGTACAGAAATTTAAATAGCTGGTAAGCCTTCTAACAGAAGACGGAAAATGCGATACCGAGATCCGAAGGTTAATCGGCATGGCCAAGGATGGATTCCAGAAATTGAGTAGAGTAATCAGAGTTAGGAAGAATTTGCTAGAAACAAAGAAGAGAGTACTGGATATAAAGTGGGTGATCAATTCTTTATTACAATCAATATATAAACTGACCCCTCACTTTGTGGTCACAGCAGTTTCTATACATTTATATTCCTGCCATCCAAAAGCACAAGGAAGCATTCCAGAAGTTGAGTAAAATATTAAGAAACAGGACAATTTCGCTAGAAACAAAGAAGAGAGTCTTGGATTGCTATGTGATGTCAGTTCTTCAATATGGCAGTCAATGCTGGACAATATCATCAAAGATGAAGGAAAAACTTGAAGCAACTGAAATGGGAAACAAGAGATAAACTACTTCTATTCAAAAGATCGGGGAAGAATATAAAACGGATGATATGCGAACCTTCCTAAAACACTTAAGCCGTCAATTAATAGAATCAGTTATTAATACTGTAGTAATGTTTTAAAATGTTTGTAAAAAGAACAGTTTTTCATGCTTTAACACGTGCATGACCATGACATTACAACATGGATAATGTTCACGTTTTAATGAACGCTAAGCAATTTGTCAGTCGTTATATTTAAAGCAGGAGAAAATGTACAGTAATTTTTAGCAACATGGTTTCCCGGTTACATTTGTTACCATAACTCACACCTCGGAAAGAGGTTGAAAGAACTTGGGTACCGTAAGAAATAAATAAAAATAACATCTGTCAAAGTTACAGCTCATTTCTGACATCTTTTGATTGTAATACGCGAAAAGTCTATTCGTGAGTATGAACGGATTTTATTAAAAATAAGCAAACATAGTGTTTGCAATTTATTTAATCTGACATGTTTAAAAGAAAATTCGCTGCCTAAGTACACACACACACACACATATATATATATATGTGTGAGTGTGTGTCTGTCTGTGCGTATGCGTGTATTTTTTAATTAAATATATATATATATGTATGTATATGTGTGTGTGTTTTTGAATTATTAAATATATATGTGTGTGTGTATTTTTGAATTATTAAATATATATGTGAGTGTGTTTTTGAATTATTAAATATATATATATATATGTGTGTGTGTGTGCGTGTATTTTTGAATTTATTAAATATTTCTATATGTATTTATATATATGTGCTGAGTCCATTTGAATTTATTATATATATATATGTGTGTGTGTGTGTGTGAGTGTATTTCTGAATTTATTATAGATAGATAGATAGATAGATAGATAGATAGATAGATAGATATGAACAGAGGCATAGATAGATAGATAGATAGATAGATAGATAGATAGATAGATAGATATGTGGGGGTTCTACAGAAGGGGCTTCGGATACCACGGATCAAGCATGTGAGTAAAGATGAGGTTTTGGAAAGGATGAAAAGGAAAAGAAAATAACACCGAACATCAAGAAAAGATAGTTAAAATTCGTGGGACATGTAACGAGGAAAAAAGAATGGGAGAATCTGATACTCACAAGTCAGACAGAAGGAAAGAGAGACAGGGGAAATCAGTGTTAAGCTTACTTGACGTGTCTAAGCAAGCGGATGGCAGAGTCGTGTTTGGATGGGGTAAGCAAGAGAAAGAGTGTTAAGAAGCGTGTTAAGAAAGCGTCCATGATCGGTTACAGCCTGAAGAGACACGGAACATAGAAGAAAAATATATATTTTTTTAAAATATGAAAATTGACTGTCAATCAAAACATAAAAGAAGGCATTATTTGTTGTTCCTATTTTTAGGATGGAATTTAGAGGAACCAGAACTCCAATCTTATCAGGAAACAAAGATAAATTCTACTTCTATTCAAAAGACCGGGGAAGAATTTGAAACGGACGAAATGCGAACCTTCCTAAATCTATTATATTATAAGTTCTATCAACAGTGATTGTGTACTTGTTCGTTTGTTTGAATATATTAACTTTGATTCGTTTATATTCCAAATTTAAAATTAAACATATTTCCATGAAATTTATTACATCGTATTGTTATATATCGACAAACAACAAACACGCATATATATAAAAATATAAGTTATATTTTTATTAATGACGATGAACCGTGTAGCACAGGGACAGAGAATTGAGAGCGCGCTTCTAATGGGGTTGACGGGGGGTCGTCGTATCTGTTGCTCCTCTGGTCTGGTCTGGCTCTCTGTCTGCCTCTGTCTCGTCTGGTGAAATCCGTGCGCCGAGGTCTTTTTATAATCTCCAAACCGGGACTTCCGATTTTTGCCTCGCCCACGCACGCCCACGTAATTCTCAGAGACACCTGTTCTGTTTGCCTCTTGTAGCCATTTCCGCTACTGCCGGAAATAAGGTCAAACAAACATCCGTTCCTTTCAACGACCGGAAACGCCCCCGCTTGTATCAGCTTTCCTCGGGTGGGACCAGATTGTTATATTACAGTATTTAAGAAAATAATCTCTCAACCCATTCATGAATTTTTAAAGTCGTCTCACCCCAAGCAAGGCATTCTACTGCCACTGTTGCGCAGGGGGTTACATCGAGGAAATTGATGAGAAAGATGTGTTAGTTATGGGAAATGTCAGGAGGAGGGTAATAGACGGATGAGGATACCGAGAATAGGGGGGGAGTAGAGGGAAAAAAGAGATTGAGAGAATGGATACGAGTTAGTGAGATAGAAGATGTCTATTGATCTTACATTTAAATTCCTGGAGATTGTAGCTGTCGGGGAAGCAAGGGAATTCCACAAGCGGGAGGTGCGATAAAAGAAGCTGTTAGAGTAGAATTTGCGGTTAAATTTTATCGGTTTCACTGCAAAACGGTGGGACCTAATTGTTAATTGTTGTAATGCTGTTTTAAGGGGTCACAAATATAAACAAGGACACAGGATTAGTGTAAACATTTTGTATTACAAAATACAGTAAAGGTACAAGATACCAGATTGTTCGTCGAGCTGACGGGCAAGCCTTGTTGGATATCACAAAGTCATTCGACGATTTTCTGACTCGTACCAGACTGGTGCTTCCCCGATGACTACTAGTCACATGGTACATATGTGCAGGTCGGGTTAATCCATTAACATGTTAATGGGTAGGTCTGCCAAAACACTAATCTAGTAGCTCGTGTAAATTCATACCTAGGAGGCACCAGTGATCTAAGTTCATTGGCGCAGAAGCCGTGAAAGTATTTATAGAAGAGGCACAGGGAAGCTACGGCACGCCGGTGAGGTAGCGCCTGCAGCCGAGCTGCCAAGTCGGTATCTATCACATTACATATTCTAAGTTTGATTCTGTCAAGAACCTCGAGATCTTCCCTTTAGTCTTCTATTTTATCGCCATCTTTTACTTTCATATAACCGAAATCTCTGGGGTGTTCTTTCAACGGTTTAGACTGTTTTTTTCTCCTGGCATCCTTTGTTTCTTGGTGGACGGATTCCGTAGCAGCATCTTGAATTTTTCTTATTGATTTCTATTCTACATGAAGATATTTATTTGATTTGAAATCCTTCAAAGCTATATTAATTCTATTTATCAGGGCTGTCATTCAAAAATCGTTGGCAAGTCTTTTGATTCCTGTCTATCTGTCTGTCAGTCTGTCTGTTTCTCTGTCTGTCTGTCAGCATGACTCCCTGTTGGGAATTGATCAATAGTACACTAATGTTAAAAAAGTAAATGTTCATTTGCTTTTTCATTGGTTAACTTCGGTTTAGTTTATTATTTTATTTATTGCGAAGTGGTTGAAGTATATACGTATGTGTGTGTGTGTGTGTGTGTGTGTGTGTGTGTGTGTGTGTGTGTGTGTGTGTGTGTGTGTGTGTGTGTGTGTGTGTATGTGTGTGTGTGTGTATGTGTGTGTGTATGTGTGTGTGTTTTTGTGTGTGTGTGTGTATGTGTGTGTGTTTGTGTGTGTGTGTGTGTGTGTGTGTGTGTGTGTGTGTGTGTGTGTGTGTATGTGTGTGTGTTTGTGTGTGTGTGTGTGTGTGTGTGTGTGTGTGTGTGTGTGTGTGTGTGTGTGTGTGTGTGTGTGTATGTGTGTGTGTTTGTGTGTGTGTGTGTGTGTTTGTGTACTTATATATATATATTATTTATTGCGAAGTGGTTGAAGTATATACGTATGTGTGTGTGTGTGTGTATGTGTATGTGTTTGTGTGTGTGTGTGTGTGTTTGTGTACTTATATATATATATTATTTATTGCGAAGTGGTTGAAGTATATACGTATGTGTGTGTGTGTGTGTATGTGTGTGTGTTTGTGTGTGTGTGTGTGTGTGTGTTTGTGTTACTTATATATATATATTATTTATTGCGAAGTGGTTGAAGTATATACGTAT
The DNA here is from genome assembly GCA_037127315.1 of Ascarosepion bandense. Taxonomy (NCBI): domain Eukaryota; kingdom Metazoa; phylum Mollusca; class Cephalopoda; order Sepiida; family Sepiidae; genus Ascarosepion; species Ascarosepion bandense. The sequence goes on along the minus strand of JBBBDQ010001405.1, from coordinate 392,908 downwards.
GTGTGTGTGTGTGTGTGTGTATGTGTGTGTGTTTGTGTGTGTGTGTGTGTGTGTTTCTGTACTTATATATATATATGATAAGAAAGTGAAAGAACATGTATATTAAAACCCACTGTTCAAGCATTTATTTTATTGCGAACTGATTCAAGTATATATATATATATATATATATATATATATATATATATATATATATCGCTTATTCAGTAATGAATTAGAGAATTAAGTACTGTGTGGGTCATTTATCTTAGTTACATATTTTTTAATTTTGAAGTTATATTAGAGCATAAGTTATAAATGAAACATTGTAGTTTTTTTAAATTTTAAAGGAAAATTATTTTGTCTGGGATGTGCGTTGTGGTACAGTGGATATCGGCTCGGAACGAGAAACCGGCGAGCCGAGTTCGAATTCCAGTTGAATCCATTGTATTCACTTACGCGCAAATACCCTTGGGAAATGTATTAATCCGTCTCTTCTTTCCAGTTATGGGTTAACTAACAGGACAGACTGGGTTCTCTAGCCTTGGTCAGCAACCAGTCTACCGCAGAAAGCAATGGCAACCTACTGCGGGATAATCTTCTGCCTGGTCAGTCATGTCTCTTTCGAGACATGATCGCCCAAGCGTGTATCACGTATGGCACTTAACTGACTGAAAATACATATGGTACACAAGTTTAGACAACCAATTAAGTATTGTGTGGGTCATTTATTTTGGTAAAATAATTTTTAAGTTACATCGGAGCATATGCTATAAATGAAACATTGCAATTAATTAAATTTTAAAGATTTCTTATGTGTAAAGGTGCGAGAGTGCAGCAGTAAAAGAATTGTAAGGTTCAATAACAAAAAAACAACATCCAAACTGCCGTTTAAGATTATTGTCTACACATTAAAGAAAATTATGGTCCCACAATGTATCTTACCCAGGCAAAATTAAAAATGATCATGTCTAGATACGAGTCCATACTACTTCCTTTCAGGACCCAAATGTTAAAACTCCATGGTTACATAATTCTCATTTTTGATTAAACAATATTGACACACCTAAAGGATTTTCTCCAACCACAATTCCCTAATTTTCTTAGTAACCATGAATTTATCTTAAATTTTAAAAATAAATCATTTTCACCACTTATTTTAGCATATCACCTGAAGAAGAACAGTATTGTCCTGAAACATGAAAATTTGTGAGTAGTGATATAATGCTTTTATAATCTACGGTAATAACAAAATTACAATATATATATATAATTTTATATTTTATTATATTTGCTTTGTTAATTGTATAATTAGTATGATATTGATTATATAGTGGTGTGATGATTTTGTGATTACCACAGATTAACTGATTATTATCTCTTAAATATATTTTTAATTTTTTTTAGACTCCTATTTCTTATCCTTTCACCGTTAATATATAATATTTATTTTTTATTTTCATTTTCTCCTATCATGTTTTCTTTTTACTTTAAATTTATTCCTCTCTTCTTTCTTCTTCTTCTTCTTCCCTTTTCGTTTACGCTTTAAGTTACTCTCTCTCTCTCTCTCTCTCTCTCTCACACACACACACACACACACACAACTCTCAGTTCAAACGTAGCCAGGAGGAAAATTTATAGTCAGTCAGTCAGTTAAATGCCATACGTGATACACGCTTGGGCGATCATGTCTCGAAAGAGACATGACTGACTGGGCAGAAGATTATCCCGGAGTAGGTTGCCATTGCTTTCTGCGGTAGACTGGTTGCCGACCAAGGTTATAGAACCCAATCTGTCCTGTCATTTGACTCATAGCTGGAGGGAGAAGAGATGTATTATATTATTTAGTAGTAATTAATGGGGGATCAGTTTCTTACCTCATAACAATATAAAACTGACCCCCCACTTTATGCCCAATAGAATTCTTAATCAATTTCTCAACAATTATATTCAGTCAGTCAGTTAAGTGCCATACGTGATACACGCTTGGATGATCATGTCTCGAAAGAGACATGACTGACTGGGTAGAAGATTATCCCGCATTTGGTTGCCATTGCTTTCTGCGGTTGACTGGTTGCCGACCAAGGCTATAGAACCCAATCTGTTCTGCTATTTAACCCATAACTGGAAGGAAGAAACGGAGTAATACCTTTCCCAAGGGTATTTGCGCGTAAGTGAATACAATGGATTCAACTGGAATTCGAACTCGGCTCCCCGGCTTCTCGTTCTGAGCCGATATCCACTGTACCACAACAGCTATTTTCCCTTGTCATTATTCCGATTGCATCACACGAAACGACCGAATGTCTATTTTAATGGGTTGCAGAATATCTCCCTGCGCATATAATCAACGTCATTTTGCCCTACTACACTGTACATTAGATTAATAAAAATAATCGTCCTGAACATAAGGATAAACTACAAACTTGACCTCTGATAGAAAGGTCTTGAAGAACGTAGAACTATCGTTTATTATTTGCTGCTGGTCTCAGATCCACCGTAAACCAAGGTGGAAGCTCCTGATAGGGTCCCATCTATGGGAAAATAGTGAACTCCCCAAAATTTCAAAGTATAAATGTACATTTTCATAATAAAAACAATACCAGTTTTTTATGAGTTTTCTTACGTGACGTATTAAGCTGATCGTTCAAGTGAGTTCACATTTATTTGTACCTGGTTTCATAGGCAGTCCTATGAAAATTCATCTGCTTAAGTCTTTGGGGATTTCGCCACTCTTGTAGTGGCGAAATCCCAAAAGATAATCCTCATTTATAATCCTCATTTATAATTTAGTGTCTCAATAAGTATCAATTGTCAGTTATTAAAATCATTGTTTTCCTTATTTTTTTCTACGTGCTTTTGAAGACGTTTCAATCATTCACACAGAAAAACTTGAATATACCGAATTTTAATCTTTATGCGTTGTGGTGCAGTTGATATCGGCTCGGAACAGGAAATCGAAGAGCCGAATTCGAATTCCATTTGAATTCGTTGCATTCGCTTACGCACAAATACCCTTGGGAATAGTATTAATTCATCGCTTCTGCCTCCAGCTATGGGTTGAATAGCAGGACAGATTTGTTCTATAGCTTTGGTTAATAACCAGTCTACCGCAGAAATTAATGGCAATCTACTGAGTTTGAGTAACCTTTATATAAAACTTGTCTTGAACTGGTAGACGTGACTGAAACAGCAACGATTTACCTACATCTTATAAACGAGCATGTGGCTGTTGATTCCAGCTGGGTAGCCTCATATACACTAGCCGTTGATTCCAGCTGGGTCGTCTCATATACACTGGCCGTTGATTCCAGCTGGGTCGTCTCATATATACTGGCCGTTGATTCCAGCTGGGTCGTCTCATATACACTAGCTATTGATTCCAGCTGGGTCGTCTCATATACACTAGCCGTTGGTTCCATCTGGGTCGTCTCATATACACCAGCCATTGATTCCAGCTGGATCGTCTCATATACACCGGCCATTGATTCCAGCTGGGTAGCCTCATATACACTAGCCGTTGATTCCAGCTGGGTCGTCTCATATACACTGGCCGTTGATTCCAGCTGGGTCGTCTCATATATACTGGCCGTTGATTCCAGCTGGGTCGTCTCATATACACTAGCTATTGATTCCAGCTGGGTCGTCTCATATACACTAGCCGTTGGTTCCATCTGGGTCGTCTCATATACACCAGCCATTGATTCCAGCTGGATCGTCTCATATACACCGGCCATTGATTCCAGCTGGGTCGTCTTATATACACTGGCCGTTGATTCCAGCTGGGTCGTCTTATATACACTGGCCGTTGATTCCAGCTGGGTCGTCTCATATACACCAGCCATTGATTCCAGCTGGGTCCTCTTATATACACTGGCTGTTGATTCCAGCTGTGTTGTCTCATATACACTAGCCGTTGATTCCATCTGGGTCGTCTCATATACACTAGCCGTTGATTCCATCTGGGTCGTCTCATATACACCAGCCATTGATTCCAGCTGGGTCGTCTTATATACACTGGCCGTTGATTCGAGCTGTGTTGTCTCATATACACTAGCCGTTGATTCCAGCTGGGTCGTCTCATATACACCAGCCATTGATTCCAGCTGGGTCGTCTTATATACACTGGCCGTTGATTCGAGCTGTGTTGTCTCATATACACTAGCCGTTGATTCCAGCTGGGTCGTCTCATATACACCAGCCATTGATTCCAGCTGGGTCGTCTTATATACACTGGCCGTTGATTCCAGCTGTGTTGTCTCATATACACTAGCCATTGATTCCAGCTGGGTCGTCTCATATACACTAGCCGTTGATTCCATCTGGGTCGTCTCATATACACTAGCTGTTGATTCCAGCTGGGTCGTCTCATATACACCAGCCATTGATTCCAACTGGGTCGTCTTATATACACTGGCCGTTGATTCCAGCTGGGTTGTCTCATATACACTAGCCGTTGACTTCAGTCCAGATAGCTCTCCACACAATTCTTTTTTAGCACCATAGTAGATGTATGCATCGTCATACCGGAAAATGGTGATATATTTGTTTATTTGATAGAGAAAGTTGTGCGGTTAAGTCCCATTTTGAATCTCAAGTTTGGATATAAAAGAAACTCTTACAAAATTGTCTTGTCATATTTCCTTAAGCCTATTTTAGTTCTATTTTTCATTTAAGTGCATGTCTCGACCAACACTTTAACAGAAAAAACTTATCATGGTAGCGGTTTCGTCACTTGTGAAAATACCTGATATACGAACATTGATTAAGTCACGAACTGAAGAAGTAAAAAACAGACAACCGATTAGCAAGATTAATATAATTCTTTGTTGTCTTTTACAAAGTTCTTTTTGTGAGATATTTCCCATTTTTCTATAACCGCTCAAATGTAGCCTTTTGCCATACATGCGTAGAAAATATCAATTATCTCTCAATAACTGATCTGACATTTGCCGTAAAAAATGTTTCTTGTTTCCGGTGCTGTCTTACGCAACAGCCAGAGTTTCAGCAACCTTCATACATAACCTGTCTTGAACTGGTAGACGTGACTCAAACCTTCATCTTATAAACGGGCATTTGGCCGTTTATTCCAGCTGGATCGTCATATACACTAGCCGTTGACTTCAGTCTGGATAGTTCTCCGCACAATTATGCTTTAGCACCACACTGGATGTACGTATCATCATACCGGCAAATGGTGATATATTTGTTCATTTGATAGAGAACAGAAAGTCGTGCGGTTAAATATCATTTTGAACCTCAAGTCTGGATATAAAAGAAACTCTTACAAAATTGTCTGGTCATATTTCTTTAAGTCTATTTCAATTTTATTTTTTCATTTATTTGCATGTCTCGACCAAATATTTAACAGAAAAAAAAACTTGTCATGTTAGCAGGTTAGTCACTTGTGAAAATACCTGATATACGAACATTGATTAAGTCACGAATTGAAGAAGTAAGAAATAGATAACATGTCGTTTTGTATCCTTCCGATTAGCAGGATGAATATAACTCTTTGTTGTCTTTTACAAAGTTCTTTTTGTGAGATATTTCGCTTGTCTCTGGGGATAAACTTTTAAGAGGTGTTTATTCCCTTGGAGCAGAGCCAAGAGAGAAACACCTCGTTCTAGGAATGAAAAGTCAATAGTCTACTGAGATTGGGTAAGCTAAATACAATGTCCGATCGTTAAATTATCGCCATATATTTTTTTAATTCCCCGCACGCGCATTGTTTGTTTTTTTTATTATGTCGACTGTACATTATAATAGGGTAAGTTGGGCATCGTCTGTGAGAAAAAAAGAGCACAATTCACTCCGCCAGAATTTTATGAAGTGCAGGATGTACTGCTTGGTATTCATTCTGAAAGCTTCAATAAGAACATTTCAGCGTGATCGGCTATCAATATGAGAACATTACGGAGGATTCGAAATGTGTCAGATGAGTCAAATGGTGATTACGAATGGTATTTGAAATTATCACTAGTAATGGCGAACTTATGCCTCCATTTATCTTCACACAGGGCCTAGGACATAACAGGAAGTTCTTCATCAAATCTCTTCAGCGGTTTGTGCCGCCTGGTTAAAGAGGTTGTCTACTGAAAGAGCCCAAGTCTAACAACATGATTCTGCACCATGCCACACAAGCAGGAAAATTTAGTTATGGTCGTCAGACGATTTCTGCGAACATATCTCCCCTTACATTTGGCTCCCTAACTCCCCAAACTGCAGCCCCCTTGATTATTATGGGTGGCGTGCAGTTTAGCAAGAGACCAACAATCTCTTTGTAACAACAAAGATGAGCTGAAGGCAAGCATTATAGCAGTATTCACTAACTAAATTGACAATTTACTATTTCAATACATTTTTATGCAGTTTTGGTGAATATATCCCTTAAAATGAGATGTAGGTGTCATTTATATTTTTCTGTAATTTTGGCGACAATTTATCTATCGCAAACTGGAAATGAAAACGACGCTTTTCTTTTGAAAACAGCAAATATCTTAAAACGTAGTTAAAAATGGCAGCGATTGTGAATGAGCAGTCTTAGTTCAGTCGTACTTATTTTTCTCATTCTCTGCAAAGAATTTGTCGAGAAAACTTTCGCTTCAGTGAGTCACTGGGGTTGCAAATCATTTAGATTGAATTGCGACACATTTCCGACGTTTTAGTTCCGTAATTCAGGATGACAATGGGTGCCCATAAATGGAGTACTCAGCAAAACGTAAGTTAGTTGCATTCCGGCAAACGATAATATCTTTGTACTTTTGACGAAGACATCGTTTTCGGAATAACCGCCATTTTGAATCTGAAGGCAGGCTATAAAAGATACGCATGAAAATTTTCCTATGGTCCTATTTCTCAAGCCTGGTGAATGCTTTTCGAAAGCTAGACGTGAAAATAAAAAAGGCAAGCGAGAATGAATTCTATTGAAAACCAGATTTTTTTTATTCTTTTTGAATTGATCATTAATCAGGAATAGAATAATAGTGAATACACTTGTGCATAAGACGCAAATAAAAGTTTAACATTGTGAACTAAATGTTCAACAAATCGATAATATTTTCCACAGTTTCACTATTAGTTTATTTACATAATTATTAGTTGTAATATATATTTTTTTTTATAAGCGTTTCACCCCGAGCAAGGCATGTCACTGCCACTACTGTGCAGGGGTCTACGTAGAGTGGAGAAAGGCTGATTAAATATAGGAAATAACAGAGGGTGGGTGATAGGCAGGTGAGGATACCGAGAATGAGGGTTGGGTAGATGAGAATGTTGTGAGAATAGTTGGGAGTTAGTGTGATAGGAGGTGTCTATTGACCCTACATTTAAACACCTGGAGATTGTAACTGTCGGGAAAGCAGACTTGTGGAAGGGAGTTCCACAGGCGGGAAGCGCGAGAAAAGAAGCTGTTGGAGTAGAATTTACGGTTACATCTTATTTGTTTAACTGTAAAAGGGTGGGACCTAGTTGCTAATCTAGTATCTCGTGTAAATTCGTGTTTAGGCGGCACCAGTGATCTAAGCTCATCGGAGCAGAAGCCATGAAAGTACTTGTAGAAGAGGCACAGGGAAGCTACATCACGCCGGTGTGAGAGCGGCTGCAGCCGGTCTGCCAAGTCAGTATCAACCACGTTACAGATCCTCCTTTGTATTTTGTCAAGAAGCCCAAGGAGAGCAGCAGGGGCACCCGACCAGATATGGCAGCAATATTCAATACACGGGCGGATGGTAGATTTGTATATGTGCAGAATAGTTTCAGGTGGTAAAAATTTCCGGGCCCTGCACAAGGAGCCGACTTTCATAGCAGCAGATTTGGCAATGGATTCAATGTGAAAACATTGACTTGAAAATGATTGAATGAATACAGATCATTCCTTTAGCTCGAGTCCTCACCTAGTCTCATAGTTATCAATAAAAATTTATAAAATCTTATATTGGTCACACAAATATTATATTATCTAGTAGGCTACCACGTCTCTTTTTGAAACTTAGTGAAATATCAATCATCACATTACAGATAATTAGAATATAACTTATTACAAAAAATATTAGATGATCATGCCAAAATAGTATATAACACTGACTTCAAAGAAAGACTATATATTCAATAAAAAAGAAAGACACACATGAAACTAAACATCATTCACTGCTGAATATGCTATTTTAATGTGTCTACATAATATATAAAATGCGTATAATATAATTATAATGAATATGAAATATCGATATATTTCTCTATATGCTGTCGAATTTTTAAAAAAAATTTCTACACAAGAGGCTAAATGTGTTGTACTCATTTAAATTTGAATTTTTTAAAAATGTAATCATATCGCCCCAAGAAAAGCATTTTACTGCCACTGTTGTGCAAGGGGTTACATAGGAGGAAAGTTATAAGAAAGAGTGACAGATTATAGGAGATGTCAGGAAGTGAGTAAGAGAAGGATGAGAATACTGATGAGAGTGGAGTGGACGGAGAAAGGAGTATGAAAGAGAGAGAGAGAGGATGCAGGTTAGTGAGTTAGGAGAAGACTATTGATTTTCATTTAAATTCTTGGAGATTGTAGCTGTCGGGAAAGCAAGTAAACAGAAGGGAATTTCAAAAGTAGGAAGTGCAAGAAAAGAAACTGATGAAGGAGAATTTGCGCTTACATTTTATTGGTTTCACAGTTGCTAATATTGTGGTTCGATTAAATCTATATATAGTGGGCACCAGTGAGCTAAGTTCATCGTAGCAGAAGCCATGAAAGTATTTGTAGAAGAGACAAAGGGAAGCTATATTGCGCAGGTGAGAAAGTGACTGTATCTGAGCTGCGAAATTGGGATAGATGACATTACATAATAAATATATCGCTAACATATTCTGGTACATAACAGAAAGACAATTTATTCCTTGATAATGTGCAACAATATTCTCATATTTATCATCATCATTGTCAGCTAAATGGCATTATAGTCGCGACGCGTCTAAACTCCTGACCTGCTCAATCCACTTACAACAGTTGCCTAACAGTTTCTATAGCACAGTGAATGATCTCCCAATCGAATCAGGGACTTTGTCAACCCATTTGACAAATATGGCTTCATCATCTTATTTTACCTAAAGTGACAACTTATAGGAGAGTTGTGGAGAATTCGTATCGAGAAGTGCGTAGGAGAAGAATGAGAATATTGATGAGAGTGGAATGGACGGAGAAAGGAGTATGAAAGAGAGAGAGAGATAGAGAGGATGCAGGTTAGTGAGATAGGAAAAGACTATTGACTTTACATTTAAATTTTTGGAGATTGTAGCTGTCGGGAAAACAAGTAAACGGAAGGGAATTTCAAAAGTGGGAAGTGCAAGAAAAGAAACTGATGAAGGAGAATTCTCCTATCTCACTAACCTGCATCCTCTCTCTCTCTCTCTCTCTCTCTCTCTCTCTCTCTCTCTCTCTCTCTCATACTCCTTTCTCCGTCCACTCCACTCTCATCAGTATTCTCATCCTTCTCTTACCCACTTCTCGATACGACCTATAACCTGTCACTCTTCCTCATAACTTTCCTCCTATGTAACCCCTTGCACAACAGTGGCAGTAAAATGCCTTTCTTGGGGCGATATGATTATATTTTTAAAATATCTTTTTTGATCTTATGATATGCCCATACTATTTCAATATATGAAACAACGAATTGAAAATTGATAAAATTCGATAAAAACTAAATTTTTATCATTGAATCTGGAAGCGTTAATTAAACGAATGTTTACACTGACCAGGACGATAAACGCCAAGTGTTTAGTAATGTCATTGTAGGTCATTCTAATTAACTTGTGAATCTTCAATGACATAACTTTTGGATTGTAAAAGAAATATTTGAAGGGACACGTTTCATTGCGAGATTTTTATTCAGGTGCAGGTGAGTAAAGTAATAATCTTTAAGCGCCCAATTAAGTTTTAATCGACTGAGTCGATCAGCGAGTAAATTCTCAAAGGCTGTATATAACTAATGCATTTGATAAATTGTTGTGAATAAGGTTTCTTTTAAGTTCATAGATATAACTTTTAATTTCTCCACGTTTTTAATATAATGTGAAGGAACATTCTGGTGACTTATTTTACATACTGCCTTAGAAATTATTATTGTTACGATTTTTTATTATGATTGCATCGATAATGGTTTTAGATGTGGTTGTAATTATTTTAGTGTTCAAATTGGATAAATTGTTTTGGATAATGGATTCATTCATTCTATGAATAATATCACATAAAATAGCATACCTTTTACGACTTCTTGAACTGTTTTATTCTTTCGAACTAATAATATTTTAAGCTGTTTTCAGACATGTTTACTTGCTTTTTTCAATCTAATCTTTTGAACACCACGAATGACTTGACGCTTAAATGTTCGGCTGTCCGGTTTGTGCGTGTCTAAACAGACTAGCGTTTATCAGAGAAGCCGAAAAACCGGGAATTTTTCTGTCTCTATTATTAAGATAAACAATTTCCATCTTTAATTTTCTTTTATAGCATCCGCTACATGCTAATCTCGCCAGAAATCCAAAACTGCACACATTATCTGTAATCTTGCACATTCTGTTGCAATAAACTTAATTGGATGATCTCCTAACGTGATATTTGTCTAAAATCACGCCTTAGCACGAGGGAACCTCAGTAATAAGCAAAAACTAATTATTTGACGGGATAGGATGGTTAAGGGAAGTTTAAATTCTTCCCTCCTTGCTTTGTTATTGTTGGCAGCAGTTTGAGACGCTTTTAACCAATGCAACGCTTCTTTTTTCTGTTCAAGATGAGGCGTATAAAATCTAAAGTTAAATTCTGAAAGAGATTGATATTAAATTGAAAAGAGGATACATTAATCATTAAGAATTAATAATATCTGATCAGGCGCCCCTGCTGTTCATCTCAGTGTTCTCGACATGCTCCAAAGAATAATCTATAATATGATTCGTCATCACCTGGCAGCACAACTCCAAACATTTTCTCATCGGCGGGATTGGCTTCCCTCTGTCCCTTTTATAAATATTTTCATGGCTTCTGCTCTGAAGAACTTCGGTCACTGTTGCCCCCTCCACAAGAATTTACTCGTGCAATCAGACTGGCAACAAGGCCCCACCCATTTACAGTTAGATCAACCAAATGCAGCCAACAATTCTACTCCATCAGATTTTTTCTCGCGCTTCCAACCTGTGGAACTCCCTTTCATATAATTGCTTTCCCAACGGCTATAGCCTCCAACAATTTAAATTCAAAGTCAATTCCCATCTCTTATCCATTGAACTCCAGCCCTTTCCACATCACCCCGTGAATCTTGTTCGTTTCCTTTCTCTCTGCCTTCGTAATTTTCTTCACTCCTGTGTTCATATCCTTCTCTTGCCCTTTCTCTTTCGCCCCCTGTAGCTGATTTGTCTGTCTTCACTCTTTTCCTGTCTAAAACTTTAACATTCTTATGTACCCCCCGCACATCAGTGGAGGTATCGCTTTGCTCGAGGTGAAATGATTAAGATATATAGACATATATTTTTGTGCAGCTATTTTGATAAGATATATTTCAACAAAGCTAAACTGTTTCTTTTACAATCGGATATTATTTTCTGATATGGCTAAAATAAAGAAAAGGAGGGTTTGAAATCATAATTCTTGAAGGCAAGCGGCAAATGAAAGACAAGACATCGTAAGCGAAGTTTGCATGGTCTATAGTTACTAAATGTGTTTTTCCATTCATACTCGGTGCCTAGACAATTTTATCTATAAAACTAGCAGTACAGCCCGGCATTGTTCGGGTGTAATGAAAGCTTTAACCCTCTAGGGCCATTCGTATCATATTTGATACAGTATTTCCCTATAAGGAAACATTTGGTATTTCCCTATAAGGAAACATTTGGTATTCATTGACTGAGCAGTCAGTACTGCTTTCATTTGAAATTTATAAAATATTTCTCTTAAAAATTTTTTCAAGAAAATATTTCTTTCAAGGCTTGTTTTCATACTGTATCAAATATGATACGAATGGCCCTAGAGGGTTAATCTCAGTCTGTTTATCTATCTATCTATCTATTAACCCTCTAGGGCCATTCGTATCATATTTGATACAGTATTTCCCTATAAGGAAACATTTGGTATTTCCCTATAAGGAAACATTTGGTATTCATTGACTGAGCAGTCAGTACTGCTTTCATTTGAAATTTATAAAATATTTCTCTTAAAAAATTTTTCAGGAAAATATTTATTTCAAGGCTTGTTTTCATACTGTATCAAATATGATACGAATGGCCCTAGAGGGTTAAAACTAATCCATGTTCCTTGTGTAGTTGCCTGTATTTATTAATTTGTTTTTGTTCGCGGCATATCAACGGCTTATGGGTCATTGAATACTGACATTCAATATTCTTGAGAACACTAGTAATGTATAGCTGCAGTTCTATTTTACTATGAAACTGTATTTCTGGTATTTTTACTATGAAACGTTTATAATTTTATAGGATTTTGAGCTCAGCGTGGCCATATCTGGGACCCTAAGAAGCGCTACCTTTCCGGGTCAGGTTGGGCTTGTGAACAACAGCAATTAAGAATTAGTTCCACGCTCTTCAAAACATCTAAATCAAGGGCCTTGCTGACGGGGTTTTTATTAGTAACACTTTTATTTAGAGTGCTCATTTTAAGAGAATCAGCTTAAATTAATCTAGGGCTTCAATTTCTCGAAAGATACCAAACAAATGCTCTCGGTGGAGCATAAACCGTCGAGAACCTCTCCCCATAGAATGGAGAGTCGTTGATGCTTCTGTAAATTGTCATTTTTAAACAAGTATGGGTGTTAACCCTACGGAAACCTCTTTATCCACTGGGCAAGGGAAACTAGTTGCCAACTAATGCTATAGAACCCAATCTGTTCTATTATTCAACCCATAACTGGAGGGAAAAACGGATTAATACCTTTCCCAAGGTTATTTGTGCCTAACTGAATGTAACGGGTTCAACTGGTATTTGAACTCGGCTGTCTGATTTCTCATTCCAAGGCGATATCTACTGCACAACAACTCAAATATTTCACATACTGACAGCGGACGAATATTTTCTTCAAATATAATCATTGTTGAAATTGTTTTTAAAGAAAGCAATACAATTCATTTACTAAATATTAGACAATATCATACTTAATTGCACTATTGACATTGTTCGGACTGTTGTCCTCATCTTTTTTTTAGATGGTTACGACGTTTCGGCCGTTGTACGCTCCGGTTTTCTTCAGGTGCTAGTAATTTCGAATCAAACACTTTCTTACGATCACTAGGTTATGTTATTGTCATTCCATATGCGATGTCACTTCTGGTAGCTATTTATTCATCTCCCTTTAACTTAACTCACTAAGTTATTTGTTTATCACTGCTATATTCTGGTATTGAACTCACAACTCTTTGGGTCAAGTCACTGGAACTAACCAACGTTTATACCCACTAGACCGAAACGTCGTAAACATGGCAATCAAGATGAGGACAATAGTACGAACAATGTAAATAGTGTAAATACAACCTCATCTCAAAGAGTTTAGACAAATACCCACTGAACTGGTACTTCGCAATTGCCATTTTACTAACGGTGAATGGTCCTGATGAATAGAGCGAGAAGCAGAATCAGGCCAGAGATAGGGCAGGAACAGTGCGGGTTCGTCAAAGACACTGGAACAAGGAACGCCATATTCATGATTAGGATGCTCTCTGAAAGGGCATTACAAATGAAGAAAGACGTGTACCTATGCTTCATTGATTACGCGAAAGCATTCGACAAAATACGACACAAAGAATTGATGGAAATGATAGGCAACCTCGACATTTTCGGCAAAGATATAAGAATAATCAAGAATCTCTACTGGCAGCAATACGGACAGGTAACGACCTCAGTAGATACACAAAGATAGAAAAAGGCGTAAGACAAGGATGTGTCTTTTCACCGGATTTGTTCAACCTATACAGCGAGAATATTTTGAGGACCCTAGATGACACACCAGGATTTATTATTGGAGGCCACAACCTGAACAACATAAGATACGCGGACGATACAGTACTGATTGCGGACACGGAAAGGAAACTGCAAGATCTCATACAGAAAGTAGCAGTGGAGAGTGACAAGAAGGGACTACAAATAAAATTTAAGAAAACTGAGTGCATGGTCATCAGCAAAAGATATAGCCCAAAATGCCAAATACAGGTGGGGGATAACAGGATCAAACAAGTCCAAGAATTTAAGTATCTAAGAAGTGTTCTAACAGGAGATGGAAAGTGCGACACGGACATCCGAAGGCGAATTGGCATGGCAAAGGACGCGTTCCAGAAGATGAACAAAATACTAACACACAGGAAGATCTCAATAGAAACGAAGAAAAGAGTGCTAGACTGCTACGTGATGTCAGTTCATCAGTACGGCTGTGAATGCTGGACAATATCATCGAAAATAAGAAAAAAACTGGAAGCGGCCGAAATGTGGTTCTACAGAAGGATGCTACGGATATCGTGGACTGAGCATACAAGCAACGACGAAGTGTTAGAAAGAATGGCAACAAAAAGGAAATTGATGCTGAGCATCAGGAAGAGACAAGTGAAGTTCCTGGGACATGCAATGAGGAAGAAGAGCCTGGAGAACCTGATACTGACTGGTCAGATAGAAGGAAGGTGAGACAGAGGAAGGCAGCGGATAACATATCTGAAGGGTCTGATCAAGTGGATGACGGAACGGGGGTTGCCAGGAGCAACAGGAGCAAACATACTAAGAGCCACAAGGGATAGGGAGACGTGGAGATCCATGATCGCCTACGTCCTGAAAGGACAGGTCACATAGAAGAAGAAGAACGGTTCTGTGAGGGTATAGTTCCATGTCTTGCTCAAACTTTCTAATCCTATTATGTCATGATGCAAGCAATTCCAAATCGTAATTGAATGTATTGTGATTTAATACTTTGCACGTCAGTTTTACAATTTCTATTCCAATCTGCCTCAAGGTGGGGGCCGTACACACTTGTAATAACACACACCAGTAACGCTGTTTCGTTTCTCCTTCTATCAACTATTTAGCACTTAGCTTACTTGGTAAATTACAATGACAACCATTCCCACGGAATAGGAACTGCCGTGATTTAAATTCATGGTTTTCTTCTATTCTATCCTAGGAATAGGACGAAGAAAAAATTTAAAAGGAAATTGTAAAGGGTAGGGAGTAATCATCCCGTCGTTTGGAGCAAGTTTTCACCGTCAAAAGATTTTTTCTCCACAAAGACAATATCATTGACTATGAATTTTCACCATCAATTGAAGAAACTCTGTACGTTGCTCTCGCGGAGATAGCTCATCACATATATTGCTGACGTTACTCAGTTAAGTGCCATACGTGATACACGCTTGGGCAACATTGTCTCGAAAGAGACATGACTGACTAGACAGAAGATTATCCCGTAGTAGTTCGCCATTACATTCTGCGGTAGACTGGTTGCCAGCCATGGCTATGGAACCCAATTTGTCCTGTTATTTAACCTAAAACTGGAAGCAAGAGATAGATTAATACCTTTTCAAAGGGTATTTGCGCGTAAGTGAATGCATGGAATTCAACTGGAATTTGAACTCAGCTCCCCAATTTCTCGTTCCGAGACAATATCCGCTACACCACAACACACATGGTTTTATTACGAAACAATAAACACAGCCAAAAGATGAAGCTAGTAAAAAAATGTGGTGTTATATAACAAAAACATACATTTAACATTGCCTTTATCGCGGTTATCTTTGTCTATTTTTGCTTTTTATTATTTCGGTCGTATAAGCCAGGGCATATTGAAGAATTTCATAGCAACCCAGTACTCTTTTCTTTGTTTCTACCAAAATTTCCTCTTTCTTAATACTCTACTCAAGTTTTGGAACGCCATGCCGATTCGTCTTCGCAGTTCTCCAATATGGCAGTGAATGCTGAACGATCACATCAAAGATGAAGTAAAAATATCAAGCTATTGAAATGTGGTTCTACAGAAGGATGCTGCGGATACCATGGATCGAGCCTGTGAGCGATGATGAGGTTTTGGAAAGGATGGAAACTAAAAGAAAATTAATACTGAACATCAAGAAGAGAAAGCTAAAGTTCCTTGGTCTTGCAATAAGGAAGGAGGGCTTGGAGAACCTGATACTAACAGGCCACATAGAAGGAAAAAAGAGATAGGGGAAAGCAGCAGACAACATATTTGAAGGATCTGAGCAGGTGGTTGACAGAACGGAGGTTGCGTGGTGTAACAGGAGAAAGTGTGTTAAGAGGGCAAGGGATAGGGAGACGTGGAGAGCCATGATCGTCTACGTCCTGAAAATGACAAGTCACGTAGAGGAAGAAGAAAAATAAGAATCTAGTGCAAACGAATGCGAACTTTACTGAACAATCAGCTTAATAAGTCACGTAACAAAACTCTATATCCGATTTCTGGTGAATAGAGCAGAATCATATCAGAAGTAAGAGAAAAACAGTGCGGTTTCGTCAAGGACACAAGAAGAAAAATGCGATATTTTGCTTAAAATTCTGTCAGAAAGAGCTATGCTAATATATAAAGATGTGTACTTGTCTTTGATAGACTACGTACAGGCATTCGGCAAAATATGCCACAAAGACCTTATGGAGACGCTTGGCAATTTGATATATTTGGGAAGGACATTAGAATAATCAAGAATCTGTATTGGCAATAAAATGGCATGCATACGGACAGGAAACGAGTTTAGTAAAAATTGTAAGGCGTTTAAGACAATGACGTGTCTTCTCACCAGACCATTTCAAACTATACATCGAGCAAATTCTGAGAGCGCTATATGTTCCTACCAGGATTTGTCATTACTGGCCACAATCTGAACTATATAAGATACGCAGTTGATACAGTGCTGATAGCAGACACGGAAAGGAAACCACAAAAAGCCCTACTGGAAGTTATTACAGCAAGTGGAATGAAAGGGGTACATATAAACTACAAAAAACTAACGCATAGTAATCACTAAAAAGAGTAACCTAAAATGCCACATCTTAGTACTGGGGACTAAAATCAAGCAGATACAGAAATTTAAATACCTGGGAAGTGTTCTAACAGAAGGTTAAAATTGCGACACGGAGATCAGAAAACGTATTGATATGGTCAATGATGTTTTCAAGAGGCTGAATAGAGTATTAAGAGAACGAATGATTTCATCAGAAACAAAGAGATTGTGTGGCTGTTATATAAAGTCGATCCTTCAATATGGCAGTCGATGCTAGACAATCTCATCCAAGATGAAAAAAAACTTGAAGCAACCGAAGTGTGTTTCTGCAGAAGGATGCTGAGGATACCATTGACAGAAGATGTGAGCAACAAAGTTTTAGAGAGGATGGACACGAAAAAGAAACTGATAATTAATATCAGGAAAAGATACATGAAGTTTCTGGGACATATAGTAAGGAGGGATGGCTTGGAGAATCTGATGCTAACGGGACAGATAGAGAGAAAGAGAGTGCAGGGATAGCAACTCATTACATACTTGATGAACTTGAGCAGATGGATTGTTGGGCGGGGATTGTAGCGTTATATTAGAAGAAGGGGTGTTAAGAGCGCCAAGAAAGAGATTGATATGGAGGGCCAGGATTGCCTACGCCCTGAAGAGGAACGGCACATAGGAGAAGAAGAAGAAGAAAAAAAGACGACGACGACGACGAAGAAGAAGAAGAAGAAGAAGAAGAAGAAGCAAGTGTAGCTAGAGACTACTGGGATTTGCCTAGTTTTATTAAGTTACTATTTCACCCCAAAATTAAAATCTTTTTAATAATTAATTACATTGCGATGATAGAAGATTTAAAAGGGTGCTAATCAGCTATTTTGGAAGAAGGAAATTCCTTGCAGCCAATTTAAATTATTTTTTCAATAGTATTTTTTAATACAGCATAGTATTTTGCTTATTAGAAAAATTAAATCTATTCTATTACTTTGACATTAAATCTAAATTGAATGTCTGAAAAAGTATTTTTCATTAAATTAAATCAGTTGAAACATTAGGTATCATTGGGGGGGGGGGCGTGAGTTGATATTTACACTATTGACAAAAACATCCATCCTTAACTTTTAATTTTATAACTCCGGGCGGAATGTCCACATCTTGATTAGTCTCTAAATTCTGATGGCATTTTAAAGTAACGATAGTGGTTTCCTTCCTAACCTTTTTCTTGAAAGTAGTATCGAACGTCATCTTGATTGTATTATTATTTTCTCTTTAAGTTATAAAAGTTTTGCATTTTTTATACTGCTGCTATTGATATGCCACGGGTAATGTGGCTTCTGTTATTTAGTAAAGTTCTGTGTTTGTGAATCTGTAACGCTAGCGAATGAGATGAGACTCTAAGAAATACAATCTCCCCTATGATATACATTCGTTCGAAGCCATTTTTAATGATTGTTTCAAGAAAAGAGCTGACTGTTTAGATGGCCTGACGGGCAAGGATTTTGTACACACGACATTAAATGCGGAGATGATTTGAATCATAAATATGAATTGAGATTAAATATAAATGAAATAAGGATTAGAATTAGCGTGAATGAGAGGCGAAATTATCTAAACTTATTTATAAATAGAACTTTGTCTGTGTGTGTGTGTGTGTGTCAATTACCTATAGACTCTGAAACTGCTGAACCGATTTTCTTGAAAATTTACACAGTTGTACTATAAGCGTCTGCTAGTGTTCTTAGCCAGGTTTGATGTCAAGGTACGCTCGATAAATATCGAAAATCGATAATCGAAAAAATCAGGTTATAGAAGGAGTGGTCCGATTTTAATCAAATTTCATACACTCATAGACAAAGACATAAGAAACGACATTCAGAAGTTTCAAAGTTGCAGTTCTTACAATAGTGCAGAAAATCGATAATATATGTATATATATATATATATATATATAAGGCAAGATGTGTGTGTGTGTCTGTTTATCTGTCTGTATGTCCTTTATACAAATCCACAATTTTTATCCGATTCTCACCAAATTTCACACAAATATTTTTAGGCTGAGTCTGAGTTCCAGGACCATGGATTAGTTTTAAAGCTTTCATTGCAACCGAGCAACGCCGGGCTATACTGCTAGTATATATATATATATATATATATATATATATATATATATATATATATATATGGCCGAGTGGTTAGAACCACTAAATTTGATTCGGGTTCGAATCGCACCATAGGCAATTTATGTTATCTATGTAGGTGATTCCAGCGTGTGGCAACTTTGAAAATTTGAATAAAGTTTGGTAGACAGAAACTTTAGGAGTCGCAGTCAGTGTGACCGAGGGACTGAGTGACCTGGCCTTATTCTGACTGTTAATAACTCTAGATAACGCGCCTGGCCAAAAAAAGTAAATACGGTTCGCTCAGCATAATTGCAGTGGGCTCTGTTGGTGTTAAACAAATACAAATTAATATTCGGTTTTGATTCTTTAAGAGACCCTGCATCCATCTGCTTGTCAACTGTCACAAAACGTAATATATATTTGTCCAATAACAAAAGACCAGAATGCCAACTACGAAATGTAAATATCTTCTTCTCCTATGTGCCCTGTCCCTTCAGGTCGTAAGCGATCATAGCTTTCCACTTTTCCCTATCCCTGGTGGCTCTGACAACGCCTTCTTCTGTTACACCATGCAATTGTTCTGTCATTCGCCTGATTAGGTCCTTCAAATATGTTAACCGTTGCTTTCTCCTGTCTCTTTTCCCCTTTATCTGGCCTGTTAGTATCAGATTCTCCAAGCCCTCTTTCCTCATTGCCTGTCCCAGGAACTCCAGCTGTCTCTTCATGATGTTCAGTATTAATTACCTTTTTGTTTCCATCATTTCCAAGCCCTCATCATCGCTCACATGCTCGATCCATGAAATTCGCTGTATCCTTTTGTAGAACCATATTCCAGTTGCTTCAAGTTTTTCCTTCATTTTTGACGGTATCTGTTAACCACGGTAGACAGTTCCTCCATCCTATCCCCATCAGCAGTGATCAAGCTAGTCTTCTGGAAAGCAAAACACGGCACCTCCTCGGTCTCACTCTCTCAGCCGACATCAAGTAGAACATTGAATCAATAGCTAAATCTACTGCTAGGAAGGTTGGCCCATTGTGTTGGGCCAGGAATTTTGTTCTTGTCTGAATCTATCTTACACATATACAAATCAACCATCCGCATATACATTGCAAACTATTGTCATATCTCGTCGAGCACACGTGTGGTACTCGGCGTGATCCAGAGGCGAATCTGTTATGTAACTTTGTTTATAAGCATTTTAGGACCGGCATTCCGTAAAAAAATCCTTATTGACAGTTGGTTACCACCCTTTGATGTAGGGTTTGTAGTTTTTTTAATGTATTGTTCTTTACAGTTAGTGGTGCACAGTACAGGGGAATAATATCTGTAGATTTGTTATATTGTAATTATATATTTACTTAGATACTGACTTGGCAGACCGGTTGCAGCCGCTCCCACACCGGCGTGATGTAGCTTCCCTGTGCCTCTTCTACAAGTACTTTCATGGCTTCTGCTCCGATGATCACTGGTGCCGCCTAAGCACGAATTTACACGAGATACTAGATTAGCAACTAGGTCCCACCCTTTTACAGTTAAACAAATAAGATGTAACCGTAAATTCTACTCCAACAGCTTCTTTTCTCGCGCTTCCCGCCTGTGGAACTCCCTTCCACAAGTCTGCTTTCCCGACAGTTACAATCTCCAGGTGTTTAAATGTAGGGTCAATAGACACCTCCTATCACACTAACTCCCAACTATTCTCACAACACTCTCATCTACCCAACCCTCATTCTCGGTATCCTCACCCGCCTATCACCCACCCTCTGTTATTTCCTATATTTAATCAGCCTTTCTCCACTCTACGTAACCCCCTGCACAGTAGTGGCAGTGACATGCCTTACTCAGGGTGAAACGCTTATAAAAAAAAGAAAAAAAAATATATCATGACGAATGGGCTGCCATATTCTTTTCGCGATTCACAGTCAAAATACTCAAAGGGTAAAAGAGTTGTTATGCAACATTACTCATTGTTAATTTAATTTTTAATCTTTTAATATATGTTAATATCAGCGATATATATATATATATATATTAAACACGTTATGTTAAACGAGAGAGACAACTTAGTCTTGCAAATTGGTTTTGTATCTTCTCATATTTTCTAATGAGGCTTTTTATTTCCGAATTATATTTATCTAAAAATTGTCCATGATTATCCGAGTACTTTTGGACGTCATCGTTCATCATGAAACTCAAACCTACAGTTTAAACATCAAAAATTGCCTTGTAGCAGGAAGAGTGTTACAACATTTTGAACAAACTAAATAAACGTTAAAGCCCCATTAGAAAACGTAAGAAGATACAAAAGAAAATATGCAAGACTAAGTTGTCTATATCGTTTAGCATAACGTGTTTGAAAGAAAAGATGCTGCTAAAATATACGTCATTTATATAATATATATATATATACTAACAGTATAGCCCGGCGTTGTTCGGGTGTAATGAAAGCTTTAAAACTAATCCATGGTCCTGGAGCTCAGACTCTTGACGTTGGCACGATAGACTAAAAAGCAATAGTTGTTTCCAGTTAAAGCGAAACTATAGACTGAAATAAAAATGAATGGATATAAGTCAAACTTTGATTTCCTGGTATCGATATCAAATAAGTATTTTTCGTCGTAAACTGAATTTTGAAGGCTAAATAAGTCCTCTGAATAAATGGTATCATGGCTAAGACTAAGAACTACAATTATACCTACTTAGGGCCAAACACGAAGCTAAAACTTCTAAAAGGGGGCTGAAAAAAATACAGACATACAGGCAGATAAACAGACACACACACACACACACAAACATCTTGCCTTTTATATATATTATCGATTGTAAAAACTGCAGCCTTGAAACTTCTGAATATCATTTCTTATGTCTTTGTCTGAGTGCAAGAAATTTGATTAAAATCGGACCACTCCTTCTATAACCTGATTTTTTCGATTATCGATTTTCGATATTTATCGGGGGTACCTCGACACAAAACCTAGCTAAGAACACTCGCAGGCGCTTATAGTACAACTATGTCAATTTTCAAGAAAATCGATTCATCCGTTTCGGAGTCTATAGGTAACGGACACAGACACACACACAGACACACACACAGAGACAAAGTTCCATTTAAAAATAAGTTTATATATATATATATATATATATATATATATATATATATATATATATATATATATAGGCCATAATTATTAGGCCACCCCAGTTTTCTTTAAGAAATTATGTATTTCATACTATTTTTAGTATTTATTGCCAAGTGGATAATGCTAAATGAAAATAGAATTGTTCATTTGTTAATACCGCACAATAACATGTGCAACAAATGAACTGTTTTGATGTTCAGTTTTTGAGCTCTCTTGCCCATGCTAGTCTCTTCTTCTAATTGGCTGGCCGAAGCAAAAGCTCCCTAGCTACCCTGTAAAATTTTGCACAATAACAAATCACATTTGAAAACGATTTGCTAAGTTACATTTGTGTTTGTTTAACCCCCACAGAACCCACATATATTTGATACTACAATTATGCTGATCGAACTCTATTTACTTTCTCTGATACATATATATATATATATATATATATCTTTTTTCTATTAATCAATCGTCTGCCCTGTCTTTATTCTTGCTTTTTTTCTACTCTTTGGGGTGTTTTTTAAATGTAGCGAGAAATCTTTTTTAAATTAACGTTACAAATGTCTATTTTGAATATGGACATGTTGGTGTCTCTGTAAAAAAAATTGGGAGGAATATTTTGAGGATCAACTGTTGTACCATTTGGGTCTGACGAGCCGCAATAATACCATCATTATTCGGTAAAATATGTATTACCCAGTGAAATTGTAGTAAATCAAAAATGTTTTTTAATATATATATATATATATATATATATATATATATATATATATATATTGTTTTATTTGTTTCTTCCCCTATCATTCAGCCTAATTCTAATTAAAATTTCACCTATATTTATTCTTAATTCATATATATATATATATATGATTCAAATCATCTCCATAATAATGTTGTGTGTACAAAATCGTTACTTGAAGAGAAAATAATAATACAATGAAGATCTCGTTCGACACTATGTTCAACGAAAGGTTAGGAAGGAAACCACTATCGTTACTTCAAAATGCTATCAAATTTTAGAGACTAATCAGGATGTGGACATTCCACCAGTAGTTATAAAAACTGTTTAGGATGGATGTTCTTTTCATTATTCTAAATGTCAACTTCCGACCCCTCAAAAATGATACCTAATGTTTCAACTGATTTAATTTAATGAAACATATTTCTTCAGACATTCAATTTAGATTTAATGTCAAAGTAATAGAATAGATTTAATTTTTCTAATAAGCAAAATACTATGCTGTATTAAAAAAAAACTATTTAAAAAATAATTTAAATTGGCTGCAAGGAGTTTCCTTCTTCCAAAATAGCTGATTAGCACCCTTTACATCTTCTATCATCGCAATTTAATTTTCTTTATCAAAAAGCTTTTAAAAATATATACTTTTTTGAAATTTTATTTAAGGTATATTAGGTGATTTAAAGTATAATTAATCTTACTTGAAACGAGTATTACTTTAAGTTTAATATATATCAGCAATGTGTTTTTCACCAGGCGATAGCGGGTTTGACAGTTAACGACAGATCTTTATTTGTAGACGTTAAAAAGGTAATTTCATTAACGTGAACGCCTTTCATATACAATTTTTAAGTAATTAGTATTCTTGGAAATTTAAGAAAATATTCTCCATAAAATTTTTTTAAAATTATTTTGCCGTAAATTTATTAGAGCTATCATTTTTATTTTCTAATGCCATATACAGTCTACCGTACATAGAAAATCTGTACGTTTATACACATAAAAACATAATAAAAATTATTTTGAAAATATACACTACCGGCCATAATTAATAGTCCACCCAGTGTTTAAAAAAATGTTGTATTTCATCATATTTTTTAGCATTTATTGCCAAGTGAATAATTGCAAATGAAAATAGAATGATTCTTAACATCTGCACCAAATGAATTTATAAATATTTAATAATTACTTATATTGCAGTTTCATCAATGAAATAATGAAGAAAATTTAGGGTGATTCGGATGAGTTCATCTTTGCTTCCTTGCCTTGTAAAATCTTGCAAAGTAATAATAACAAAAGAACCATTCTATTTTCATTTAGAATTATCCACTTGGCAATACATAATAAAAATAGTATGAAATACATCATTTTCTTAAAAAGAAACAAAAAACTGGAGTAGCTTAATAATTATGACCGGTAGTATAGGTGTTTGATATGTATTAAGCTTTTCAATTTATGATTGTTATTTTCACTTAATAATAATATTATCTAAAAGGAACAATTTAGAGAGTAATTGAAATAATAAAAGAACAATTTAAAAGTTAAGTTATTTTAATTGGATATTAGGAAAATGAAAATAAATCTTATAAAAGTTCATTATTTATGAGATTTTTTTTCTTAAGAAAACAGTGTCCGTAATATTGAAATTAATATTTCTTTCTATTTAAATTATGTCATTATTTTTTGTATTTTATGATTCGGGGCAGATTTTTGGTAAAGGCTTAACTCTTTGAATAAAAAAAAAGCTAATGATATACATTTTCTAATGAGGTTTGCTTCTAATATAAATATGAAGAGGGACAAAATTTAATTTTTTGAAATTTCATCAATTAAGTAAGGGTGGGGACATAAGATGTAAAAAAAATTTCACCAAGATTTTCTAAAAGAAGAAGGGTTTAATATAATATAATTCACACAACTCATGAGTCATCTCCCACTAACTAGACTCTCTAAGTTACTTGTTCACCACTGCTGTGGCCTGGTATTGAACATACAACTCTTTCGGTCAGATCAATGGAACTAACCAACGTCTATATCCACTGGGCCATGTGTATATGGTTCGGTTTGAAATTCCTAGCACCTGAAGAAGATTGGAGTTTAGAACGGCTGAAATGTCGTACAAATGGCAACAAAGATGAGGACAACAGTCCAAATAATGTACATAGTGCAAATACTACCTCAGCTCAGGAATATAGACATAATATAATTCATTTGTAGATATCTCATCAAAGTTTTATTAAAAGCCGATAATTATTTAATTTTTGGTAAGAATCTTTGAAGGAATGTATCCGTTACCGCAAAAAGACGATAAAATTTCCTATGCTAAACTTTTTTCTACTATGATGACCAATTCTCAAGTCTTTTTTCAATCTGCTGTCGTGTTAAGGAAAACCAGCACAAACAAATAAACATGACACATAAAAACACCCAGAAACTATCTTATACATATGTAAATATATAAGCACTCTATCTTGACAAAAATAATAAAAAGCAGAAGATAATACAATCATTTCCAAATGGAAAAAATCACACATAAAGCCCACATACATAATTACACACAAGAACACGAAAGCTTAACTGTAACCTAAAAAGAGGTCACATATATTAACACAATAAGAAAAAGGTCAACCCAACAGAATAATAAGAGGTTGAGAAAATGATAAGAATTAACAAATTAATTGGTCTAATTAAACGGACACCTATTCACGCGCGCTAAAAAGACGTTAACACAATAATAAGCAATGAAAAGAAATCAACCACCTACAAATTATAGACAAACTAAAAAGAAGACAACAGAACAAAATCAATCAAAAGCAATTAACCATCTGTAGAAGCACTCACATACAAAAATATTAAATAACACCGAGTTCTATATAAATAAGTATAAGTCTAGTACATTGCGTTGTGGCGCAGTGGATATCGGCTCGGAATGAGAAATCGGGTCGCCGAGTTCGAATTCCAGCTGAAATCATTGCTTTCACTTACGCGCAAATACCGTTGGGAAAGGTATTAATCCGTCTCTTCCCTCCAGTTATGGGTTAAATAACAGGACAGATTGGGTTCTATAGCCTTGGTCGGCAACCAGTCTACCGTAGAAAGCAATGGCAACCTACTGCGAGATAATGTTCTGCCCAGTCAGTCATGTCTCTTTCGTGACATGAACGCCCAAGCGTGTATCACATATGGCACTTGACTGACTGACTGACAGAAAAGCACATGAAAAATATTCCATGAGAAGTGAGGACACCCTTCAGGAAACTTCACAATCGGCATGATTCTACTCAGATAAGTGACAATCTGATTAACGTTCTATCTTTATCTCGATATCGAGCACTTTATGGCAAAAAACCGTCTGGCTATCAACAAGAAAGTAAGTTATTTCGGAGGAACCTATGTTTGTGTATACGGCACGGTTCATAATGTCATGCTTCCCCACCTATAGGGCATCTGCTCAAATATGTCTATACAAAAATTTAAGTTTGGATTGTTAGATAATAATATCGAATAAAAAGTCTATTGGCTGCTTCACTATATATATATTTAAATTGAGATACTTCAATCCAAGGGAAAAAAGCAGGAAGGTAAATTCCAAAAACCCGATCCTAATTAATATTAAAAATTTTATTTTAATATTAAAAAATGATACAGGAAGAGAGCTCCATGTAATAAAAAATTACAGAGCAAATATATATATTAAAAAAGGATTAATTCAAAGATGTTGAATGGCCATTTCGATATGAAGATCCCCACGGGGGATAACACATCACCTCAGCAACAGAAAAATCCTTTCAGAAACTGGAGAAAAATTAGTCTACTTTTCCTTTTTAAATAGATTTGCAAAGAAATTAAAAAATAAAATAAAAATAAAAATAAAAATAAAACATAAAATATATATATATATATATATATATATATATATATATATATATGCCTGTGTGTGCGAAAGTTTATCTCGGTTACAGTTAATGTGTTTCTTCAATGATCGGGAATAATTTCAGGTTTACTTGCAATCTTAAATCTCAGAGACAACTAGTCGGTCATTTCCACTTTGCTTGGAGATTAATGAAGGGCCAGAGGTCATGTGGGCACAATTCCAGAATGTCCATCATGTCGCAAGGTGCCGTTATCTATCGGCAAGTATAAATACGCTAAGCTTAATGAAACGCTCTTAATGTATCGGCGGAGAGGCACGCGCTGAATTCATTAGGAATTTGGTGGGAAACTTTGGTTGAATTCCACCTCTTTATCGATTGCCCCGGAGCCATAAACGCCATTCACAACAATGCATATTATTTAATTACTTTCTGCTATTAAGCGACTTTTCGAAAACAGATCTTGTTTATGATTCGCGATCGAAAACTCTCAGGGAAAAATCGTTAGAGATA
The DNA here is from genome assembly GCA_037127315.1 of Ascarosepion bandense. Taxonomy (NCBI): domain Eukaryota; kingdom Metazoa; phylum Mollusca; class Cephalopoda; order Sepiida; family Sepiidae; genus Ascarosepion; species Ascarosepion bandense. The sequence continues at coordinate 365,582 of JBBBDQ010001405.1, read as the reverse complement.
TTTGTCATGTTGCGCGCGTATTTAATAATTGCGATGTCATTTTTCAGCTGATTCAGATTTCAAATACTTCTTCTGTTTCATCTGAGACCGTAGGGAGATTGTTCATGCTTACTCCCCGCAGTTTTATGCAGAATTATCAGAAAGTTTTCATCAGAAGGTTGGTTGTCGGCAGGTTGGAATGTGTGAATAACCGTAAGAATAAAAATATATAGTTTTCATGTTAAAATATTAAAAGAATAGAACAACAAAAATTCGTAGTAGATATTAATGTTCAATGAGAAATTTGAGGATATCAAGCGTTGAAGAAATGGTGTCGTAATTGAAGTAGTAATTGGTTAAAACAGTATCTGCGTACGTACGTATGTATATTTTAGCGTTTGTTCGATATGAATGTCTTTGAATGGAGAAGAAGAAGTAAAATGACTCAGCACACGAGAAAGAAAGAGAAAAAAGACAATGTCCGGGTCTACTTTAAGCTTATCCCGTTACATTTTAGCTTGTAGTCTCTGCTGCTTCCATCCCTGACTGACAGACTGACCGAAGCCATTTATAGCAATTTAGATTGTTCACACTGGATCGCTAAGTCCTTTTATCGCTCCCATTGGTCAGAAAATCAGTTTAACATCTACTAGCGAAATCCGGTTTTGACTTATTTTTTAAGCACATGGTCCACCTTTTTTCTCTTTAGGAAATGCCGTGAACCTTCATTCGTCTTCAGTCTCTCCTATTCTTTGTAACTCTTAATAAATATTGTCTGTTTGCTATATCTGACAAATCCTGTTCTATAATCCATTTACTCTAGCTCGATAGCCAGCCTATGCTTTGTTTCCCTAGTCAACCTTGTTTTCAGTCTAACCTGTGGTTATCTAATTCTTCAAGGGTCCTCCTTTAATTATGTCCCTTAAAAATTTCGCCTTTTTTTCAGGTTTTTGTTTTTATTTTCTTTTAATCGTTAATGACATATTCGGCCCATGGTATTATCCGCGTCATCATGAAGCAATTTTAATTTACACCCTTGCGCACATTAATTGAAACAATTTTTTAGTTTCTAGCTTTCTTTCAGTTTCAGACTCACTACAGTAGTAGGGTCGACTGAGCTTTTTCATCTTTCCTGAGATGTGCATAGTGGCACAGTGGTTATCGACTCGGAACGAGAAATCGGAGAGCCGAGTTCGAATTCCAATTGAATTCCTTGCATTCACTTACGCGCAAATACAATTGGAAAAAGGTCTTAATCCGTCTCTTCCCTCCAGTTATGGATTAAATAACAGGACAGATTGGATTCTATAGGCTTAGCTGGCAATCAATCTACAACAGAAAGTAATGGCAACGTACTGCGGGATAATCTTCTGCCCAGTCAGTCATGTCTCTTTCGAGACATGATTGCCCAAGTGTAAATCACATATGGCATTTAACTGACTGACTGAATATAGTAGCTGGAAACATAACTAAAACTTCTACTGGGCATAGTGGGGGATCGGTTTTATATTGTTATGAAGCAATAAACTGATCCCCCACTAATTATACTTTATATAATAATGTAATATAATCCTGTTCCCACTTCAGCTATGAGTCAAATAACAGGACACATTGGGTTCTATAGACTTGCCTGGCAACCAGTCTACTAGAGAAAGCAATGGCAACCTACTGCGGGATAATCTTCTGCCCAGTCAGTCATGTCTCTTTCGAGACATGATCTCCCAAAGCCTGCATCACGTATGGCACATAACTGACTGATATCCTGCATAGAAAGACACGTAGAAATGTACATCATCGCTTTTCTTGTATCGCCACCTTTAAGTACATGGCTTCTCCTCAGACTTTTACTCTTAAACTCTAACAATAAACCATGAGACGGACTGCTCGTTAATTTCATGTCACAATCTAAACCGTATCTATGTTACAGGTTCTTTTAAAATGTATGGCTAGTTCTACAAACTTATGAAATACCTTAATAACATTTTCTGTATGGATAGACTAATAAAGTGGTTTTAACTAGGTCCTACCCTTTTAAAGTGAAACCGATAAAATGTAACCGCAATTTCTACTCCAACAGCTTCTTTTCTCGAACTTCCCGCCTGTGGAATTCCCTTCCACATACTTGCTTCCCCGACAGCTACAATCTCCAGGAGTTTAAATGCAAGGTCAATAGACACCTCCTAACACACTAACTCGCACCCATTCTCTCAAACACTCTTCCTGTGTACCTCCTTACTCGTCTATCACCCTCCTTCTGACATTTCCTATATCTAATCTCTCCCTCAGCACCTTCCCCTATGTAACTCCCTGCTCTATAGTGGCAGTGGAATGCCTTACTTGGGATGAAATGAGTAAAAAAAACTGTTTAGTCCTCTTAGATCAAAATTGTTGTGAGACTCAAGTATATATACCTTTCTGCAAATTAATCGAAACAACTGCTCCAGCTTTCTTTCTTTCACCATACGGTCAGTTTTAGAACCACTACAGTGACAGGGTGTAATCGATTTCTTTTGTTTCCTCGCATTAGCTAATTTGCAGTGGTGTGCAGTAATTTGAATCTATTTTCGGGTATATGATGAAATTTGTTTGGCCTTGAAAAATGATTGCATCAGAGTTTTATCACACCCATACACTATTGTTTCTACTGTCGTTTAGTTGTTTTACAGTAATTGTCTGCGATGGACGTTACTCCAAGGACGCGTACGAAAACTGTAACGTTGCACGCCTGACAGAGATTTTGCGGATATTGTTGGTGTCTACCTTTCAACTGTCAGTCGTGTCATCAAGAGAAGAGTTAAACTGGATCCATCAACCCAAAATAAAATGCGGTCGGAAGAGAATAACGACGCCAAGAGACGATGTATACGTGATCACGAAAGGTGTGAAAGATCCTAGGAATACATTATTCGTTTTGTTTCAACTAATTTTCACACGGGTGTAATGCCTTAATTTTCAGTACAAACGATATAATATAATTGCACTTATCGTTGCATTTGTTACATAACCAAATCCCGTTCTTTGCAATCAATAATATCATCATCATTATGACCATCAATCAAATGAGTGTTTTTTTTTAGAGTCAGTGTGTAGGTGAGCATCTGAAAATCTGAAGAGGTATTGATTCATGCCGAACACCTTTTAAGTATCTGAACTTATATGTACCCATCCCATCTGTGGTAAAAGCACTTCCGTTTTCCTCCAACTTGAAGGCTCACATTGGTCACGGAACTATGGTCGTGCATTCCATCAAAGTTGTTTACTTGGCCTTTTATTTCAGTCTCAGATGTTCACTATCCACTGCTACCATGACATCAGCACACTGGCTGCAATTTCTATAAACCGACTATGCTATATGTAGTAAAATGTTACTAACTTCATAATAGGCTTACTGGATGTTCGCTTTGGTGCAGTAGATATAGGCTAAGAATGAGAACACATAATGCCGATTTCGAATTCCAGTTTAATTCGTTGCATTCAATTACACGCAAATGACAGTAAGTGTATTTCTCTCTGGCTATGGTCCTGGGTGTGACAGTAAACTGTATCCGGCAGCAAAGCCTCTGATTAAGAAGATGTGAGGAACATGGAACTACCTCTTAATTGCTGTTGTCCCCAGGTCTCTGACCAGGGGTGGTAGAACCTGGTAGGCTTCCAGCTATAGGCAAATGGGGTCAAAACACTATGAAAGTATGAAAATAGACTTTTATAGAAAAATATACATTTTTGAAAGAAAGATTTTACTAACAATATATTTTTGAAAGAAAAAAATATGACCATAACACATTTTTAAAGAAATAAATTGTTACAAGCAATACGAAAGTAGAAGACATCTTCACTTTTCTAAAAAATAAATATTTCATCCAAATCTGACTAAATCTACCTTCTGACTATAACTGAACATTAAAATATTTTAAAACCCTACCTTTTTGGCATTAAATCACCCACACAGGTTAATATGATATTAAACAAAACAAACTCAATCTGTCTATCTATGGATGGAGCAGCAGAACAGATTGGGTTCTATAGCCCTGGTAGGCAACCAGTCTACCTCACCAGGAAGATAAAAGAATTTGCGTAAGATCAACACCCGTATCTGTAAAAACCTTAAAGAAGCAACGAAGACCCCTCGATGATGGCGAGGAATCATCGGTGGCTAATGTTCCACAGAGAGCGATGAGGTTAGATAAATAATATGGTCATTCAAAGAGGAGATGATAAAATGTAATTAAAGCAATCTTTTTCACCTCTTTAATAATAAATTCTTCTCATTATCCCGGAAAACATCGCCAAAAATTTGCCCTTGACACTTGCTTTTAATTTGACTGAATGATTTTCACTTTTGGTTAACATTCTTCTTCTATGTGCCCTATCCCTTCAGGACGTAAGCGATCATGGCCTGCCATGTTTCCCTCTCCCCGGTAGCTCTGAGCATGCCTTCTCCTGTTACACCATGCAATCCTCGTTCTGTCATCCACCTGATTAGGTCCTTCAAATATGTTATCCGCAGATGTCCCCTGTCTATTTTTCCGTCTATCCTGCCTATTAGTATCAGGTTCTCAAAGCCCTCCTTCCTCATTGCGTGTCTCAGGAACTTCAGTTGTCTCTTCCTGATACTCAGTATTAATTTTCTTTTTGTTTCCATCATTTTCAAGACCTCAACATTGCTCACATGCTCGATCCATGATATTCGCAGCATCTTTCTGTAGAACCACATTTCAGTTGTTTCAAGTTTTTTCCTTACTTTGATTACTAATTGAAAAATATTTTCTTGTGTGATGCACATCTGAGCGCAACTATTTCTCAACTTGAATATTTCCGAGAAAGTTGTGTAGGCTGAAACAGTCAAGATGTTAAGTAGATTATCTGATGATAATCGCTAGTTTAGCTGAATTACGTCTTAAATAATATCGTTTTTCTTTCATATGTTGATGGTCCGCAAAAAAACTTTCATTTTCAAATCCGTCTCCATGTTGTTTCTAACGGGTTATATTTTTTTATAAATTACTGACATTTTTGGAGAATTATCTCCATAAGCATTTAAGAAAATACACAGAAATTGGTCAGATTATCAACCCAATTTTACCATAAATTTCGCTTTAATTTTGACAGTATTTATGCTGCTCAAAAAACGTTGGTTCTAAACTAGCTTAAAACAAGAATATTTTCGATGCATACAGATTATAACACATAAAATCAATTTTACTTTGTTGCAAATATCAGAGATATTTGTACAGTTTTCTCATAACATGCTTTTCCCATTAACTTTCTGCCCTGTGTATGTTAGATTTTTCGACAAGTAATATTTTCTTGGAATAATGAAAATATTGGATTCTAATTTCATTAAAAACTAATTAATTGTACAATCGCTCTTAATAATCATTACGATCATCTACCTAAAAGCCTATTTTCAATGGATAATCATCTCAGGTGTTCTTTTAAAAAGACAATGCTTAGAACCCAAAACGAAATATTCCTAAGTCTTTATGTTCTGTCAAAAAACCTAATACAAAATATATTCCTAGAATGGGCACAAGGCTTTTTTTTTGTTTTCTTTTCTTACTAATTGTTTGATAGACCAAGAGCCACCCAAAGTAGGGTATTATTGAAATTGGTTCTTGGATGCACATAAGTGAGGAGGTAGTAAGTGCTTATTTTGAGATTATGTAAGAAAATATAATGGTAAAACCTACAAATAAAGTGGTTAATATCAGAATAGCGTTCCTCTAGATTCTATTACCATAGTAAAACTTAATCATTTCACCACAAGCAAGGAGGAATCGCCACTAATAGACAGAGAGTTGCACTGAGAGAAAAAACTATGTACAAGGGTATTAAAGAAAGGATAAAAGATGGAAAGAGTTTAAGAAGATAGAAGATGGCAACTGACGTTGCATCGCTTTTTGTTTTGGAGATTTTAACTATCAGGGAAGCAAGTAAATGAAAAGGAGTCCACAGGCGAGAAGTGCGAGAAAAGTAACTGTTAGAATTGAAGTGGCGGCTACATTTACGGTAAACGTGCGGGACCTAAATGCCAATCTAGTTGCAAGCTTTACCTACCTGTTGAGGCCTGAACTTCTGAAACAAAGAATGTAGCGACGCAGAACATTTGCGATTAAAATAGAATAAAAGTAAGTAGATTTACGACGAGGATTATCGAGTAAAAATAATTCAACGAAAACGCATTTGAACTCATCCAAGGAAAATTAAAACTGTAAAGCTCCAGCAGAGATATGAGAACAATACTGCCCTTGGGACGATGTGTAATAAATATTGGCACGTAATAAAAAATTGGAGAGCCGAGTTCGAATTTCAGTCGTGTTCGTTCTATTCACCTACCCTTTATGTATCTCTACTTCAACTCTGAAAATTGAGTTGAATAGCTGGACTAACTCGTTTGGCAAAAAGTCTATCACCTACAGCCTAATCGGTTATGAATCAAAAGAGACATGATCGCCAAAGTCTGTATCAGCTGTAACACGTACGCCCTGTGCAGATTAATTGAAGCATAACGAGTGTCTTCTTAAGATCTTTCACACTTTCTCTGATCACGTATACGTCGTCTCTTGTCGCTGTTTTTCTCTTCAGACCGAAGTTTCATTTACCTTTTGAACTGATGTAACCAGCTTTTTTTTCTTCACCCTGAAAACACGACTGACAGTCACAAGGCTGACACAAACAATATCCGCAATATCACTGTAAGGCTTGCCAGTGTGTTTGTGCAGCGTTACTATTGTCGTACGCTTCCTTGTAGTAATGTCGATCACAGACAATAGTTTTGGACAACTAATGGACAGTTGTGACAATAGTGCCTGGTCATAGAATCACGGATGAAGTGATATTTTTCAAGACTAAACAAATTTCATCATACAACCCGAAAATTGAATTCTGTTATAATCATTGTTTGATATATAGTGCCTCTCGAATAATCCATAATTTAAAAGAACCGTTTAAGAAACTTCTGATTGAAAATATAAGAAATCTATTTAAATTAAAATTTCCGAAACATTTCACTATTAAAGAGGTTTCCTTTCCTAGCGTTCGCTTTGCATTATTTAAAAGTAAAAATAATGTTGAAAGATTTTCTTTTAAACAGAAAGATGCTCAAGCAAATTTACGCGCGCGTCAGGTCAGAGCTTAAAATGAAAGCGTCTTTAAAAAAAGACAACACAAAAATATATTATTATGTAAATGTCAAAATACGAGGAAAAATAACAACATCAGAGATAAAAAGATAGACTAAACTATCGCCCGGTTCACACTCCACCCACATCTATTGAACAGGTGAAGAGGCTCATCCCTTGTTTCCTGTTTAGGATGTGGTTTCCGGCTTTCTCTTTTCCATTCTTTTTACTCTTACATAGCCCCCTGCGCATCAGTGGCGTTACCGCCTTGCTTGGGGTGATATGATTAAAAAAAAAAAAAAAAAAAAAAAACATACTTGAAAATGGTTATAATTTGCCGAAAGAACTTGGGGCATTAAAAATGATGGACAGTGTGTATATTCCTCAAATGTTCTTCTATGTGCCCTGTCCTTTCAGGACGTTGACGATCATGGCTTTCCACGTTTCCCTATCCCTGGTGTCTCTGAGAACGCCTTCTCCTGTTACACCATGCAATCCTCGTTCCGTCATTCACTTGATTAGGCCCTTCAAATATGTTATCTGATGCTTTACCCTTTTTCCCTCTATTTGGCTTGTTAGTATCAGGTTCTCCAAGCCCTCCTTCTTCATTGCGTGTCCCACGAACTTCAGCTGTCTCTTCCTGATGCTCAGTATTAATATCCTTTTTGTTTTCATCATTTCCAAAGCCTCATCATTGCTCAATTGCTCGATCCATGAGATTCGCAGCATCCTTCTGTAGAACCACATTTCAGTTGCTTCAAGTTTTTCCTTCATCTTTGATGATATTGTCCAGCATTCACTGCCATATTTAAGGACTGACAGCACGTATCAATCCAGTACTCTCTTCCTTGTTTCTAGCAAAATTGTCCTGTTTCTTAATACCTTACTCAACTTCTGGAATGCTTCCTTCGTCATGCAAATTTGACTTCGGGTCTCTGTGTCGCACTTTCCGTCTTCTACGATGAAGAAAAAAAAAATGAATAAAAAATGAATTAAAATTCCACTAGCATTTGTCTATATTTCTGAGATTAAGTATATTTACAGTATTTACATTATTCGGTCTATTGTCCTCATTTTGTTGCCATTTGTACATCGTTTCGGCCGTTGTACGCTCCGGCTTTCTTCAGGTACTAGAAATTTCGAACCTTTATTACAATCCCTAGGGTATATAATCCACATTCATTGTGTAAAGCTTCGATTGAATGTCATGTCTTATATCCCTCTAACTCAGCAAGTTACATGTTTACCACTGTGGTAAGCTGGTATTGAACTCAAAATTCTTTGGGTCAGGTCACAGGAACTAACCAACATCTATATCCACCGGACCATGTGTCCTTAAGTGGATATAGAATCCCGTGGATTAAGTAGAGTCCGATTAAAAAATCTAGCGTATATCACCTGACTAAGTTCGATATATATATATATATATATATATATATATACATATGAAATGATTTGTTTGAACATTATTTTTGATTGATACTCATATTTAAGTAGATATTCTGTTTTTAATTAAACTGATTATTTACGATAAATTTTTATTACGAAAATATGTGTCCTTCGGCAGGATTCGAACCAGGCGACCCATATTCATATATGACACACATTTTCGTAATAAAAATGTATCGTAAATAATCAGGCCAGTAGATATAAATATATAATACTGTTTAATTAAAAACAGAATATCTACTTAAATGTGAGTATTGATCAAAAATGATGTTCAAACAAATCATTTCAAATTGTCGGTTGTTTATAACCAAGTTTCGTCCATCTTCGTTACTTTCCGTAATATATATATATATATATATATATATATATATATATATATTATAAGAAATTGAAAGAACAGGTAGATTAAAACTCACTGATCAAGCATTTACTTTTATAAAATGTGCTCAATACCAGGTAGAGCCTAATATTGTAATTACAATATATATATATATATATATATATATATATATATTAAAAAAGGATTAATTCAAAGATGTTGAATGGCCATTTCGATATGACGATCCCCGCGGGGAGCGACACATCACCTCAGCAACAGAAAAAAACCTTTCAGAAACTGGAGAAAAATTAGTCTATATATATATATATATATGTTTGTGTGTCTGTGTGTGTCTGTGTGTGTGAAAGTAAGCTACTCCTAGTAGATTCTGCTCTAGCGGCACACAAGAGAAACAGAGCACAATGTTACATTCACTGGCATCGAGCTAATATTTTCTTAATATATTTTCGTTGAAGTGTGACCGACCAACATTTTTCTCTTTCACCGGCGGGATGTGGCTTCCCTCTGTCTCTTCTACAAATAATTTCATAACTTCTGCTCTGACGAACTTAGATCACTGGTGCCCCATCCACTGGTTCCCCAGTCACTGGTGCCCCATCCCCAACAAGTTACTCGCGAAACCAGACTAACAACACTTATGCAGTTAAATCAACCAAATGCAGGTGACACTTCTACTCCTGCAGCTTCTTTTCTCGCCCTTGCGGCCTGTGGATATCCCTTCCATATACGTGCTTTCTTGACAGCTACAGTCTCCAGGAATTTAAATGCAAAGTCAGTTCCCATCTCTTATCCACTTGACTCCAGTCCTTTCTACATCACCTTGTGTATCTTCTTCTTTTTCTTTCCCTCTACCTTCACGACTGTTTTCACTCCTCTGTTCCCATCAGTCTCTTACCCTTTCTCTGACACCCTGTAGCTGGTCCGCCTTACTCTGAACTCTTCTCCTGCCTGAAACCTTAACTCTCTTGTGTAGTCCCCTGCACATCAGTGGCGCTACCGCCTTCCTTGGGATGGAATGATTTAAAAATATGCAATAACCAGTATTTTGTTAAAATGTTCACTCCATGCACAGATGACGAGTACAAAATGGTACAAGGGTAGTTGGTGTATACATATCATGTACGCACCAACCAAACACAGTGCAGACGGGAGTTGGAGGTTTGCCCATCCGACCAAGACGCTAACGCTATAAAAACGAAACATCACAGACGTACTGAAGAAGTGCCCGGTACCATGGAAAAAATTAAAAATAAGTAAATGATCATACTGCTAAAAGCTAATTCTTAACAATAGCAAGCACCTCATGAACTCTGTGAAACAGCGCAAAATATAAATAAAATTCGTAGAAAGACTACATTGATTCAATAGCTTAATCTGCTGCTAGGAAGGTCGGTTCACTGTGTCGACCCAAGACGTTTTTCTCATCTGAATCCATCTTGCACATATACAAATATGAGATCTTTCCGTGCATTGAATACTGCTGTCACATCTAGTCGGGTGCCCCTGATATTCACTTCGGGTTTGATAACAATATCTAACAAAGAATTTGCAATGTGGGTGATCTCCACTAGTAGCTAGACGCCTGTCACTTTTTCTTCGACATGATGTTGCTTCCTTCTGCCTGTTCTATAATACTTCTATAATATTCCTATAATACTCCTATAATATTTCTATAATACTCCTATAATACTTCTATAATATTCCTATAATACTCCTATAATATTCCTATAATACTTCTATAATACTTCTATAATATTTCTATGATACTCCTATAATACTTCTATAATATTACTATAATACTTCTATAATACTTCTATAATAATCTATAATATATCTATAATACTTCTATAATAATACTATAATACTTCTATAATATTTCTATGATATTTCTATAATACTTTCACCGCTTCTGCTCCGACGAGCTTAGCTCTCTGGTGCCACTTCTGCAGGAATGTATTCCAGCTACTAGACTGGCAACTTGGTTCCACCGTTTTACAGGGAAACCAATCAAAATTAACCGCAAAAAACGCCTTATTTTCTCGCATTTTCTGCCTGTGGAACTCCCTTCCATATACTTGCTTTTCTGATAGCTACAATCTCTAATAATTTCAATGCAATGTCAATTGCCATCTCTTATCTCCTTGACGCTCATCTTTTCCCGAAACCTCTTGAATATTGTTCTTCACCCTTTCCACTCTACTAACACGCAACTCATTTCACGCCAGTGTTCCCATCCTAATCTTACCTGTTCTCAGACACCACCTGTGACCTGTTCCACATTTTCTTTACTCTTCATCGTCCTGCGGCCCCGGCCGAGATAGAACTCACTACACCCCTCCAGTATTCCCTGTGCATTTGGATCCCTGGTGCAGTATATAGCGAAATTCATCATCTTGTCAAGTAGCTGAATACTTGATGCTTCGCAGGACTACCAAGGGTGTTTTTATTGTGACACCAACACTGGATGGGTTGCTTCCAGGCTGCATCCTGTTATTTAACCCATAACTGGAGGCAAGTGTACCAGTGCTTAAGTCAATGCAGGGTACTCAACTGGAATTCGAACTCAGCTCACCGATTTTTCTTTCCAATCCGACATCCACTGCACCACAACGCATATTCCGTCACTGAACGCTTACAGCGCCTGGTTTCCGAAGCGGTCACCCATCTAAGTACTGACCAGGCTCACGAGAACCGGTGTATTCAAGGTGATATGCCGTAAGCTCTTTACTCTTATGTAACCCCTACGCACCAGTGCAGTACTACTGCCTTGCTTGAGGTGAAAGAATTATGAAAAAAACCAAAAAAACTAACGACACCTTATAGTGTCTGATATAAAAGCATACGGAGAAAAAGAACTTTGTGTCATATCAAATGCCAAAGCCTTCGCATCTCTCAATAATAGTTATGTCACCCCTTCACCGTCTTGCACATAGATTCTTCTTCTTCTATGTGCCCTGTCTCTTCAGGACGTAGGTGATCATGGTTCTCCACGTCTCCCTATCCCTTGTGGCTCTTAGTATGTTTGTTCCTGTTACTCTTGGCAACCCCCGTTCCGTCATCCACCTGATCAGGCCCTGCAAATATGTTCTCCGCTGTCTTCTTCTGTCTCTCTTTCCTTCTATCTGGCCAGTCAGTATCAGGTTCTCCAAGCTCTCCTTCCTCATTGCGTGTCCCAGGAACTTCAGTTGTCTCTTCCTGATGCTCAGTATTAATTTCCTTTTTGTTGCCATTCTTTCCAACACCTCATCGTTGCTTGCATGCTCGGCCCATGATATCCGCAGCATCCTTCTGTAGAACCGCATTTCCGCTGCTTCCAGTTTTGTCATCATTTTCGATACTATTATCCAGAATCCACTGCCGTGATTATCTAGTCAATAAAAATATAACTTTCACCCGATTAAATGCTTCCGTATTTCACTGTCTCCCCAAAGTTTTTACAATCTAAACATATTTTTTCTGGGATTATTTAAGGTCTGCAAAAGTTTGATAAGCCGTAAAAACACATCAATCTAATCAATTTTTGTCCGTTTCTATCTATTTTACTTACCGCAAATAAACACATGGTTTTCCGAAATTGAAATGCTAGGCAACATCAATCACCATCGTCTAATTTCTATAATCTTTTCGTCCTAGGTATGAATACAGATTCCATCCGGCATCGGGAGGTTTTTTGAGAGACATAGTCACATTCTATTAACTGATGTTGTTCTCAGGTTAACACTGACCCGGGAAGTAGTACCTGTTAGGTTCCCAGTTATGGACAAACAGTTCCCACTCAAATTAGGGTCAAAATACTATGAAACTATAAAATTAGAATTTTCTAGTAGAAATAATAGATTTTATTGAAATAATGTGACCAGCGATATATTTTTGGAAAAGTTAAAAAAATAATATTACAAAAATTTTGTAGAACATCCAGAAATTTAAATGCAATGTCAATCAGTCAGTTAAGTGCCATACATGATACACGCTTGGGTAATCATGTCTCAAAAGAAACATGACTGACCGGGCAGATGATTATCCCGTAGTAGGTTGCTATTACTTTCTGCGGTAGAGTGGATGCCAGCCAAGGCTATAGAACCCAAATCTGTCCTGTTATTTAACCCATAACTGGAGGGAATAGATGGATTAATGCCTTACCCAACGGTATTTTGCGCGTAAGTTTAATGCAAAGTATTTAACTGGAATTCGAACTCGGCTCTCCGAGTTCTCGTTCCGAGTCGATATCCACCGCACCACATCGCACATCCATGTCAATGTCAATATTTATCTCTTAATTACTTGACTCCAGTTCTTTCTCCACCACCCTGTATATCCTTTCCTTTCTCTCCACCTTTGCAATTGTCATCACACCTGTATTCCCATCTTTAACTGGTTGGTCTTTCGCTTTACTCGCCTCCTAATTTATTTACTCTGATGTAGGCCCCTGCACATCAGGGGCGTTACCGTCTTGCTCGGGGTGATACGATTAAAAAAAAACACACACAAATATTTGTCTATATTTTAATGATGAGTCATTGTAATAATTTACATTATTCCCATTGTTCGGAATGTTGTCTTCATCTTTATTGCCATATTAGCGACGTTTCAGTCATTGTACTCACCGGCTTTCTTCAGGTAATTGGAATTTTGAACTGAATCCGTTATGTTAATTACTGGGTACTGTGGCCTGTTAAGCCAGGAGGAAAGACACAGAAAACAAGTAAGTAGGTTAAAAACAGTGTATTAGAATAACAGAACATATATACAATATAGGAGGATTATTCATCAGCAATTAGAAGCGTCCAAACTGAAGAGTTACGCTGCGCCTCGATTGCCTCCGACTGTCTTACAGCTACCTCTCCGTGAGCCACACAGGTTACTATTTATCGAGGGAGGAAGAGTCCATTCTTATAGATAGGGCACCATAACACTGGGTTAAACTGTTCTCGTTCCACTTACGGATGTCTCAGTTATTTCTGTTCACCACAACTCTCTAATTTTTTTTTTTTTTTGTTCACAATTGCTTTAGCGAGGTATTGAACTCTCAACCCTTTCGGTAAAGTCACTGGATCAAAACAAAATTGCCTCATGAATAAAAGCATTGCTTAAATATAGAGTATAACGGCTGAACGTCAGAATATAACAACAAAGATAAGAATAACAGTCCGAACACTATAAATAATCTAACTAAAATATCCCAGCAATACATTTTTGAAAAAAACATTTTTTCAATTGGAGTAGATAGACTAAATTATCGCCCGGTTCACACTCCACCCACGTTTAGTGAAGAGGCTCATCCCTTGTTCCCTGTTTAGGATGTGGTTTCCGGCTTTCACTTTCCCAATCTTTTCACTCTTACGTAGCCCCCTGCGCATCAGTGGCGTTACCGCCTTGCTCGGGATGATGTTAAAAAAATACATTTCTTATTCATATAAACCTATCGTAAAAACCTTGTCCCCATTAAATAACCCATTGAGGTTGATAGACCCTAAAAAAATAAACCCAACTCAATGAAACCAGACGCCGTATGTAAAAATTCTCCTAAAAATAAATCAATGAAAATAAAAACTGATTATTTTACAAATGTATTTTCTATGTCATAAATAATGAACCACCCTACCTCATAATCCTGTTTTTCTTCTCAGTAATCGGCTCCGAACGAGAAATCGTGTAACCGAGTTCGAATTCCAGTTGAATTCTTTATTTTCACTCATGCGCAAATACCCTTGTGAAAGGTATTTATCCGTCTCTTCCCTCCAGTTACGTGTGCAATAATAGGACGGATTCGGTTCTATATCCTTGACTGACAATCAGCCTCCCGTAGAAGGTAATGGCAACCTACTACGTGATAATTTTCTGCCCAGTCAGTCATGTCTCTTTAGAGACATGATCGCCCAAGCGTGTATCACCTAAGGTACTTAATTGACTGAATGACTTCTCATTCTCTGCCACTCCGAATAACCTCTTGCCTCTTAGTGGCGTTATCGCCTTGAGTGGGTTGAGCTTTTGTATTTTGGGAAGAGAGGAGTCGCCTATGCTAATGCTGACATTTGACAGACTTAACTGTCACTTGTATTACCCAAAAATAGTGCCAGTTCTGGCATGACATTCGGTTAATGAATAAAAAACTCGGAAAATGGATTGGTGTCTTCTGTGTAGTGTTACTTCCCTTGTTGAATTTACATAAGACCTTCAATAGATTTGGTTCAAGTCGACTCAATGGAAAATCGAAAAAATAGCGATGCGAAGCTGTATATGTCGGTGAAAAAACTGACTGAGAAGCGCAAATGCAAACATGGGTGGATCGTCTTTGTATTCCATTACTAAGAGATAAATTCAATTCGGAAGAAATTCACTCCTCAAGTGTTGCTACTGTATCGAACGGACTCCCGTGATAATACTCCCCAAACAATACAAATTTAACATCTTCAAATCTAGTTTCAACATTTACTTATCGGACAACCCTCAATTTTTTTGCAGTTAGCTCATCTTTCGCCCTCCTACGCACATACACCTTCTGTTCCTAGGTATGACAGTAAACTGCATCCGGCAGTAAGGCCTCTAATTGGGAGGTTGTGAGATGCATGGAACAACCTTTTAATTACTGTTGTTCCCAGATCAACTCTGACCCGAGGTGGTAGCACCTGTTAGGGTCCCAGCTATGGGCAAATAGTTAACCTCCTAAAGTGTGGTTTTAACACAACGAAAGTATAAAAACAAACTTTTATACTCCCCCAAACATTACAAATTTAACCTCTTCAAACTAAGATTCAACATTTACTTATCGAACACCCCTCAAATGTTTGCAATTAGTTCACCTTTCGCTCTTCTACGCACATACACCTTCTGGTCCTGGGTGTGACGGTAAACTGCATCCGGCAGCAAGGACTCTAATTGGGAGGTTGTGAGAAGCATGGAACAACCTTTTAATTGCTGTTCTTCCAAAGTCCACTCTGACCCGGTGTGTTAGCCCCCGTTAGGATGCCAGCAAATATTTAACCCCTAAAGTGGGGTCATAACACTATGAAAGTATAAAAACAAACTTTATAAAATTATATACATTTTTGAAAGAAAAACAACCAAAAATACAGTTTTAAGAAAAAAAAAATTACCATAACACATTTTTGATGGAAAAAAAACATTCTCAGCATAACATTTTTTAATATAAACCTAGAAGACATTTTCAGTTTTCTAAAATGTTGTGGGTTCTTGTTGAGAAACCACACAAAATAATGAATAACAAAAACACAAATGGAGATAGAAAATATTGAAGAAAAAATATGCAAACTGGAACACGTGTTAGTCAATTCAGGGATACTATGAATGCTGTTAGTAGGAATCAATATATACAAACTTGTAGTGAAGAAGTATGTCCAGGTAATGAGTCTATATTCAAAAACACTCCAACTTACTATACACCAACATACGGAGGCGAGTCTATTCTTATGTGATCCCCAACAATAAAAAAAAACCGAAGAACTTTTTCAAATTCATACATTGATGAGGACTAAGGAGCAACCGCGCGAGCCTCGTCAGACTCATCAAGGGCCTGGAGCATGTACTCCGTTACGGTTGTTACAAACGAAAAGGAAACTTATGTAGTAATGTAGTATTTTAAACCGACAAACAATTTAGATTTTAAATTTAGTCATCATGCCGTCAGCGAAGTGACAATACCTAAAACCTAACTAGGTTTATAACAAATGAAATATTATGGAAAGTAAGTCACAAGTGACTGTTAAGTTCTATGTTTGTCATATAAGTTCTCATCGGCGTAACGACCAGTAATTTAGTTACAGTTTTGGTGCATTTCTATAAATAGCTATCAAAAAAACAAAACAAAAACAAAACAATAAAATAAATGTTGTGGATTCTTGTTGAAAAACCACACAAAATAATAAATAACAAATACAGGTATGGAGATAGAAATTGTAAGTTATATTAAACAAAAATATACAAACTGGAACACGGGTTAGTCAATTCAGGAATCCTAGAAATACTCTTAGTAAGAATCAATATATACAGACTTGTAGTGAAGAAGTATGTCCAGGTAATGAGTCTATATTCAAAAACACTCCAACTTACTATGTACCAACTTACGGAACAACTGTCTCCTTATTGACTCTCTAACAACTTCTCAACCCTTGCCGTACTCTGTATAAGCAGGACTATATATACACATCAGGCGAGTCTATTCTTATGTGTAAAAAGGGGTGATCCCTAACATAAAATAACGAAGAAAAAACCAAATAAATTTCATTAAAATCTGACTAAATAAAGGTTTTCACTATAACCGAACATTATAAAAAAAAGAATACCTTAAAACCCCACCTTTTTGGAATTAAATAACCCACAGAGGTTGCTATGCCGTTAGACAAAACTCAAACTCAAACATACATCTTCATTTAGTACCGCTGTGTTTTGAATGGCTCTTTAGCCTTATTAGAAAATATTGAAACGTAATACATTATAAATAGAAATATAAAAAAAATTGATTTCGCAATATAAGCTTAGAAAAATGCATGATTTCTTCCTTACTCCTTTTACCTGATAAAGAATACAGCTTTTTCGGGACTTCTACCTTGGTTAGCACAGATTTTAAAGAAAACACAATTTTCAGTTCAAGCCAATTAGGCGTACTTGTAATTTTAGAGGCATTCACTCTTGGCTGGTTGAAGATTTTCCCACAGAAGGTAACTAATATTTACAGCGGTAGACTTGGTTGCCAACCAAAGTTATAGAACCACGTCTGTCCTGTTATTTATCCATAGCTGGGGAGAAGAGATGGATTCATGCCTTCCCTAATTAGTTTATGTAATGTATTCTACTGAAATTCGAACTTGGCTCTCTGATTCCGCAATCTGACCGGCTATCTATTATTCCACAGTGCCATTTTGGGAATGTGTATATTTCATAATCATATCGCCCCAAGCAAGGCAGTTAACTGCCACTGGTGCAGGAGGTTACATAGGAGGAAAGTTATGAGAAAGAGTGACAAGTCCTAGGGGATGTCAGGAAGTGGGTAAGAGAAGGATGAGAATACTGATGAGAGTGGAGTGGACGGAGAAAGGAGCATGAGAGAGAGGATGCAAGTCAGTGAGATAGGAGATGACTAATGACGTTACATTTAAATTCTTGGAGATTGTAGCTGTCAGGGAAGCGAGTAAACGGAAGGGAAATCCGCAGGCGGGAATGCGAAAAAAGAAGCTGTAAGAGTAGAATTTGTGTTTACATTTTACTGCTTTCACAGTAAGGGCGTGGTACTTAGTTGCTAATCTTGTGGCTCGAGTTAATTCATACATCGGGGTCACCAGTGAGCAGAAAGCATTTGTAAAAGAGACACAGGGAAGCCACACTACGCCGGTGAGAAAGTGACTGTATCTGAGCTGCCAAGTCAGGATCGATCACATTACATATTCTCCATTGGATTTTGTCAAGGTCCCTAGGTGGGTAGCATGAACACCCAAATAGATATGGCAGCAGTATTCAATACACGACCGGATGGTAGATTTATGTATGCGCAGGATGGTTTCAGGCGGGAAAAACTTCCTGGCCCTACAGAGGAACTGACCTTAGCAGCGGATTTAGCTATGGATTCCATATAGTCATTTCCCTTGAGGTCTGTTGCGAGAGTTCGAGACGGAAGGCAGACATTCGTTGCTTCGAAACTTGCTAAATATATTCATTGCAATGACGATGTAGTGGGTATTCACGTTTTCGTTGCAATCTTGAGGGATGTCGAGAGGATAATTTTGGATCTATTAAACGACTTCCTTGCTTAAAAACACTGCTTACGCATTAGCTGTTGAATCCTGGACGGAAACATCTACATCTGTTGTGATAAATTACACAGATCTTTTAAATTTAAACATTACTGTATCCTTCTCGCTTTGATCACATAAAATAGCCCGTGAAGAATAAAACGCCACAAACAATTTAGAAAATATTTCAAACTTTAAATTGTCGTCAATTTTTAACAAGAAAATAGATTGCAGTTATGTCAACTGAGTGGTGACCAGATAGAGAGTAAACGGGGTTAATTTAAATAAAAGAGCTCATGGCGACAGTGTCGTCTCTAAATTATATCTAGAATTATTGGCCCGTTTATTGGCGTATTAACATTATTCTCAAATTAACTAAGCTTCTCCGACACATCAGTGACAGACACATAATCTTCTATTTCTAATAAATATTCTTTTATTCATCTGCACAAATTACCTGCACAACCGCAAGGTGTGGACAGATCAGCTAAATCAACTACTGAAGTTTCACAAATTGTACACATAGAAGAATTGTATACGGCAAGGCACAAGTAGATTAAACAAAATAATTGAGCCAACAAATAAGTCCTTCCTTTACTTTAATGAGAAATTATACTGAATAATTTAGCTATATTATGCACTCATACAGTGCAGTAAAAAGAAGACGAACTGAAAGTTGGAGAATCTAAAATAAAACAAGTAAAAAAATTCAAAAAAATGGGAAGTGTTTTGACAGATGAGGGAAAATGAGACACGGAGATCCAAAGACGCATTGGCATGGTTAAAGACGCAATTCAGAAGATAACCCGAGTACTGAAAGACAAGAAAATCTCATTAGAAACAAAGAAAAGAGTGCTGAATTACTATGTGATATCTGTTCTTCTGTATGGAAATGAATGTTGAACGATCTCATTGAGGCTTGAGGCAGCAGAAATGTGGCTTTACAGAAGGATGCTGACGATACCATCGACAAAGCACGTGTGCAACAATGAGGTGTTGGAAAGGATGCAAACGAGAAGTAAACTGATAATAAATATAAGGAAGAGACAAATGAGATATCTGGGACATGCAATGAGAAAAGTACGCTTGGAGAACTTGATACTCACAGGTCGGATAAATGGTAGAAGAGACAGGGGAAAGCAGCGCGAGACGTACTTGTTAGATCTGAGCAAATGGTTGGCTGAGTGGGGCTTAGAAGAGATACCAAGAGTAAAACTATTCAGAGCCACAAGAGACAGAGCCAAGTGGAAGTCATGATGTCCTACGTCCTGAAAAGACACGGCACATGAAGAAGAAGAAGAAGAAGAAGAAGAAGAAGAAGAAGAAGAACTGTTCTGGTAAGAGGCACTTACTCTCCTTACTCTCCTTACTCTCCTTACTCTCATGAATGGACTGATCCATTTATGATAAGTAACCCTGGGATATTGGGAACGATAGAACCTGTTACTCATTTAGTGATTTGTCTCGCCGAGTATTGAATACTAACTCGACTGACTATCGAGTTGACTTTTGTAACTTGCCAGACCTCCACCTCTTCTTCTATGTGCGGTGTCCCTTCAAAACTTAGGCGACCATTGTCGTCCACATCTCCCTATCCCTTGTAGTACTTAACTTTTCTTTTCGGGTTATCTCACTCGAACCCCGCTCTGCCTTTCATCTGCGCAAGTCCATCAAATACGTCACATTGCATTTCCTTGTCGGAAGGAGATACAAGGAAATGCAATCCGTCCCGTTGGCATCATATTCACCAAGCCTTCCTTTCTAACTATATATCTAAAAAATTTGACCAACATCAGTTAGTTAAGTGCTATACGTGACAGACGCTTAGGCGATCATGTCTCGAAAAAGACATGACTGACTGGACAGAAGATTCTCCCGCAGTAGGTTGCCATTACTTTCTGCGGTAGACTGGTTGCCAGTCAACGCTATAGAACCCAATTTGTCCTGTTATTTAACTCCTAACTAGAGGAAAGAGACGGATTAATACGTTTCCAAAGGTATTTGCGCGTAAGTGAATGCAAGGAATTCAACTGGGGTTCAAACTCGGCTCTACGATTTTTGCGTTCTGTGCCGATACATCACAGCAGTAATAAAAAAGGGAAGGCCTAGAAAATTTGAGCCTTATCTGCGAAGGCAAGATGGAGAAAGGATATAGCGAAAAACCTGCCTCCTACTCTGTGTAAATAGATGGCAGGGAAAGGACAGATTGAACGCAAAAAGACCAGATGGAAAAAGCGAGTTACCTAATGGGATGCGGTGTATGGATGGCAGGTAAGGAATAAGAGAGTTTTTTTTTTAAATATAGATATTACGAAGCGTTACAAATGAAAAGAAGTTATGGAGAGCTTTGATCGCCTACGTCCCGAAGAGCTACGTCAGACAGAAGAGAAAGAAACAGAAGAATACTTCGTTCTATTGCCTAGCAAAGCTGATTCCATGTCTTCTACTCTCAAGAATTAGTATTGTTTTGCTTTATTTTTACCACTGACAGATCTTCCTGTCAAGGTAAGTAATTCATTTAAAAGATAACAGTTACAGATTCTTCTAAGATATAAAAAAAAAAAACAGTTTCTTTTTTCTAATTTTTTTTCTTTTTTCTTTTTTAATTACAAGAAAATAGAAAAATGTTTTCATTTATTATTTTTATTTCATTATATTAGGAAACCATTTTGATTTGTTTCCCAGTAGCGAGGAAAAATGAGTATACTAGCGTAGGTCTTTTGGTACATTTTCGTAACTATCAGACCAACCTTGCCAATTCTTCTTCTTCTATGAGACTTGTTTTACAAGACGTAGGCGATCATGGATTTCTACATCTTCCTATCCCTGGTGGCTCTTAGCACGCCTTCAGCTGTTACAACATGAAATCCTCGTTCCATCATCCACCTGATTAGGTCCTTGAAATATGTTATCCGCAGATGTCCCCTTTCTCTTTTTCTCTCTATCTGGCCTGTTAGTATCAGATTCTCCAAGCCATCTTTTCTCATTGCATGTCCCAGGAACTTCAGCTGTCTCTTCCTGATGCTCATTATTAATTTCCTTTTTGTTTCCATCATTTCCTAAACTTCATCATTGCTCACATGCTTCGCAGCATCCTTCTGTAGAACCACATTTCTATTACTTCCTTCATCTTTGATGATATTGTCCAGAATTCACTGCCATATTGAAGAATTGACAACACATAGAAATCCAATACTCTCTTTTTTGTTTCTAGCAAAATTGTCCTGTTCCTTGATACTCTCCTCAGCTTCTGGAATACAACTTTGTGTTTTTGGATCTCAGGAATATAAATATATAAAAACTGCTGTGACCACAAAGTGAGGGGTCAGTTTATTTATTGATTATTTTTGTGGACTGATCCCCCACTCTATACCCAGTATGCTTAAGTAGAACCACATTTCAGTTGCTTCAAGTTTTTCCTTTATCTTCGGTGATATTGTCCAGCATTCACTGCCATATTGAAGAACTGACATCACATAACAATCAAGTAATCTCTTCCTTGTTTCTAGCAAAATTGTCCTGTTTCTTGATACTCTACTCAGCTTCTGGAATACTTCCTTCGCATTGCCAATTCACATTCGGATCTCTGTGTTGCACTTTCCAATTATGTTTCCTTAATTTCCTAAAGATGAAGAGAAAAACTGAAGCAACTGAAATGTGGTTCAACAGTAGAATTATGCGGATATCGTGTACAGAGCATGTGAGCAATGAGGATGTGTTGGAAAGTATGGAACGAAAAGAAAATTAATATTGAGCATCAGAAAGAGACAACTGAAGTTTCTTGAACAAGCAATGAGAAAAGAGGGCTTGGTGAACCTGATACTAACAGGCCAGATAGAGGGGAAAAGAGACAGAGGAAAGCAGTAGATAACGTAATTGAAGGGCTTGATCAGGTGGATGATGGAACGACAATTGCATGGTGTAACAGAAGAAGGCGTGCCAAGAGCCAACAGGGATAGGGACACGTGGAAAGCCATGATCGCTTACGTCCTGAAAGGACAAGGTACATAGAAGTAGAAGAAGAATTTCCTAGAGTTTAAGCGTCTCATTTTACTCAACAAACATAATTATTATAGAATAGGGAATCGACAGATAAGCCAGTATAATAGAATGTTTGCTATCTTGCTATACACTGCATTTAGAAAAGATGAATTGTAGTATCTTTTCCGTTCGACCGGTAACGAGTGATAGAAACAGAAAACAAATATTCATTTGAATAACGAAAGATGCCTCAGAGTTTCTCAGTAAAAAAACAAAAACAAAAAAAAAACAGAAAAATTCTCTTCGAATCAAAGAAAAGTCTACTGAACTAATAGGTACTAAATAATCTTCCTCCATGAATGTTGGACAATCTCCTGACAGAAGAAAAGACAGGAAGCAATAAGAATATAGAATATACAAATTGTTGTTAAGAATACCATGACCCCAACATACGATGTAACGACAAAGTTTAAAAGAAAACAGAAACAAAAAAAAAATAAGTTATAACTAACATTAAGGAGACAATTGAAATTTTAAAGACGTATAATAAAAAAGGATTGGAAATTTGATATTCACAGAAGAGATTAAAGACAAGAAGGCAACAGGGAGGGGGGGAACCTATATCCAACGTAGCGTGAAATTGCTGGCAGAACAGGGTTTCGGGGGGATAAAAAACATAAAAGATATTTTAAGACATAAAAAGCAGGTTCTTTTTTTCTTTTTCTTTTTCCTTTATTTATTACAAGAATATAGAACGTTTTTACCTATTATTTTTATTTTATTATATTTGGTAACCATTTTGATTTATTTCCCAGTAGCGAGAGAAAATCCGTACACTATCGTAGCGGTTCCTTTTCGTAACTATCAGATCAACCTTGTCAAATATGTTTCCTAAATTTCCTAGAGTTTAAGCGCCTTACTTACGACGTGAGAGATCCTCGACAAAACATAATTATTACAGAATATAGAATCGACTGATAAGCAAATAGAAGGTTTGTTTTCTTTTTATAGACTGCTTTTAAAGATGAGCTGTAGTATCTTTTACTGTTCGACCGATAACGAGTGATAGAAATAGAGAACAAATATTCATTTGAATAACGAAAGATATCTTAAAGATTCTGAGTAAAGTGTTAAAAACCAGAAAAACTCTCTTCAAAACAAAGAAAAGTGTACTGAACTAATAGGTACTAACACCTGACAGTAGAAAAGGCACGAAGCAACAGGAATATAGATATGCAAATTGATGTTGAGAATACCATGAAGCGAACATACGATGTAACGACGATGTGACTCTTGACACCATGAAATCCTCGTTCCATTATTCATCTGATTACGTCCTTCAAATATATTATCCGCAGATGTCCCCTTTCTCTTTTCCCCTCTATCTGGCCTGTTAGTAACAGGTTCTCCAAGCCATCTTTTCTCAGTGCATGTCCCAGGGACTTCAGCTCTCTCTTCCTGATGCTCATTATTAATTTCCTTTTCGTTTCCATCATTTCCAAAACCTCATCATTGCTCACATGCTCGATCCATGATATTCGCAACATCCTTCTGTAGAAGCGCATTTCAGTTACTTCAAGTTTGTCCTTCATCTTCGAAGATATTGTCCAGAATTCACTGCCATATTAAAGAACACATAGCAATCCAGTACTCGCTTCTTTGTTTCTAGCGAAATTGTCCTGTTTCTTAATACTTTACTCAACTTCTGGAATGCTTCCTTGTGCTTTTGGATGGTAGGGATATGAATGTATAGAAACTGCTGTGACCACAAAGTGAGGGGTCAGTTTATATATAGATTGTAATAAAGAATTGATCCCCCACTTTATATCCAGTATGCTTCTGTAGAACCACAATTCAGTTTCTTCAATTTCTCCTTTCATCTTTGATTATATTGTCCAACATTCGCTGCCATATTGAAGAACTGACATCACATAGCAATCCAAGACTCTCTTCTTTGTTTCTAGCGAAATTGTCCTGTTTCTTAATACTCTACTCAGCTTCTGGAATGTTTCTTTCGCCAAGCCAATTCGCCTTCGGATCTCTGTGTCGCACTTGCCAATTATAATTCCTTAATTTCCTAAAGATGAAGAGAAAAATTGAAGCAGATGAAATGTGGTTCAACAGAATGATTCTGCGGATATCGTAGACCGAGCATGTGAACAATGAGGACGTGTTGGAATGTATGGAACGATAAGGATTTTGAGAGCACCATAAACCGAACATACGATGTAACGAAAAAGTATAAAAGAAAATAGTAACAAAAAATAATAGTTACACTTAACATCAAGGAGAGACAATTGAAATTTTAAGAGCACATTATAAGGAAAGAAAAGTTGATATTCACAGAACAGATTGAAGACAAGAAGGCATGAGAGGGGAAAAAAACTATAATTGACTTGCGAGAAATGTTTGACAGAAGAGGGTTTCAGAGAAAATTAAAAAAACATAAAATGTATTAAAAAAGGCTAATAGCAGGGAATTGAATCATGATAACCAAAATGGCATAGCAGAAGGAAGAGGTTCAGACGTTTCAATACTGAGAATTGCAGATGTCAACCAAACCTTTACAACTCAGTCTTTCCTTGTCAGTCAGTTAATTGCCGTACGGTATACACGCTTGGGCGACCATCTCTCTAAAGAGTCATAATTGTTTGGACAGAAGATATTCCCGCAGTAGGTTTCTATCACTTTCTGCGGTAGACTGGTTGACAACTAAGTCTTCTTCTTCTATGTGCCCTGTCCCTTCAGAACGTAGGCGATCATGGCTTTCCACGTTTCCCTATCCCTGGTGGCTCTGAGCACGCCTTCTCCTGTTACACCATGGAATCCTCGTTCCGTCATTCACCTGATTAGGTCCTTGTTTTTACCACCGACTCACCACAGTAGACACAGTTGGACAAAATACCCAAGCCCACTGCAGAAAGTGTTTTGCTCACTCACGTAGCGAGAAATTGTGGACAGAAGAGGGTTTAGGAGAAAATTTAAAAAAATAAAATGTATTAAAAAAGGCTAATACCAGGGAATTGAATCGTGATAACCAAAATGGCATAGCAGAAGGAAGAGGTCCAGTCGTTTCAATACAGAGAATTGTAGATGTCAACCAAAACTTTACAACTCAGTCTTCCCTTGTCAGTCAGTTAATTGCCGTACGGGATACACGCTTGGGCGACCATCTCTCGAATGAGTCATGATTGTTTGAGCAGAAGATATTCCCGCAGTAGGTTTTCATCACTTTCTGCAGTAGACTGGTTGCCAACTAAGTCTTCTTCTTGTTTGTGCCCTGTCCCTTCAGGACATAGGCGATCATGGCTTTTCACGTTTCCATATCCCTGGTGGCTCTGAGCATGCATTCTCTTGTTACACCATGCAATCCTCGTTCTGTCATCCACCTGATTAGGTCCTTCAAATATGTTACCCGTTGCTTTCCCCTGTCTCTTTTCCATCTATCTGGCCTGTTAGTATCAGATTCTCTAAGTCCTCCTTCGTCATTGCGTGTCACAGGAACTTCAGCTGTCTCTTCCTGATGCTCATTATCAATTTCCTTTTTGTTTCCATCATTCCCAAAGCCACATCATTGCTCACATTAGAGAACCCAAATATTTAACCCATAACTGAAGGGAAGAGACGAATTAATACATTTCCCAAGAGTATTTGGGCGTAAGTGAATGCAACGAATTCAACTGGAATTCGAACTTTGCTCTCCGTTTTCTCATTTAGAGCCGATATCCACTGCACCACAACGCACATAGGTAAAATCAGGTAGAACTAAAGAGTAGAGCTCCTCAGAACATTCGCTATATAAATATATATCCACCCCGATCATGTTTAATATTGATAATATCAATATTAATAGGATCTGGTTTTGGGGATTTTATCTATACACACTTCTATTTCTGGATTTAATATATATATATATATATATATATATATATATATTGATGCATGTGTCATAAAATAATATAGACAAGTTTTGGCGATTTATCTAATGCAATTTTTTTTATATCGTCTGATAAGTTTAATAGCAGTATCGTTGAAAGAGGAAAGAAAATCACAATATTGATACATGTTTTATTTATTCCTTTCTGAAATTTGGGCTTACATCAGCCATTATCAAAGATGACAATTGTGTTTATTGTAATGAGCAGTTCGCGGACGGAGGATAGTAGTAGTCGTCTATTTGTTTGTCTGCAAGATTGTTGAACACGTGCGTGCAGGCTGTAAGCTAAAATCGCACTACAGCTTGTGGCGTTTCACATGACCACGCGAGAGTGGGTCGAGAAGTATTAAGTATGGAAAGCCATAGGGATAACTAATCGCTTCTATTATCTATTGTAGGCATTTGAGATTTCGTAGTTAATTTTGTTCAGGTTAGGTTTCAATTTTTTTTATGTATATGGCTTCGAGTATTTTTAGCTTTTGTTTATTGTTTTCATGTTTAAGTATGGTTGTGTTTTCGTTGAGGATTTCGCGCAATTTTGTGTGTTGCCTGCTATACTGTTTTAGATGTCTAACGATGTTAGAAATTATCGTTTAAACGTAGTGTATTGGTTAAAAGCCGGAGAGATGTCATTGCCGTGTGGCGCGATTGAAGAAGCAAAGCCGGCAGGAAAAATTGGAATCTTTAGCTTTGGTTGGCAACGAGTCTACCGCAGAAAGGAAATGGCATCCTACTGCGGGAAAAATCTTCTACCCAGTCAGACATATCTCTTTCCAGACATGATCACCTAATCGTGTATCGCGTATGTCACTTAAATGACTATCTGGAATATGCGTTGTGGTCCAGTGGTTATCGACTCTAAACGAGAAATCAAAGAGACGAGTTCGAATTCGAATTGAATACGTTGCATTCACTTACGCACAAATACCCTTGTGAAATTGTTCATCCGTCACTTCTTCCTCAAACTATGGGTTAAATAGCAGGACATATTGGGTTCTAAAGCCTTGGTTGTCAACTATTCAACCTGTCTAAGTAATCACATTCTTACTTAACATTCATGCTACAAACATCATAATGCCTCAAAGACTATGTTTAAATCTAACTAGTCCTCTATACACAATGTCTATGTGGATTGGGAATAACGAACGTAAAAATATAAATCTTATTTGAATATTTGAACAATTGATGATAATATTTACAAGGAGCTAGGCAAAATGGTGTGAGTAATAAAAAATCACAAAATCTTTAATCGTGGCAGAAACATCGGTGTGTAAATCAAAATTGTTCGTCCAAACATAGAAGCAAACACAACAAATCAACAAATACGAAATATATATATATATATATATATATATAAGTATAAATAATTATATGAGTATATATATATATATATATATAGATAGATATATATATTTAAGTTTAAATTTAAGTATTATATATATATATATATATATATATATATATATATATATATTACTTAAATTTATAAAGTAATATGAAAAACAAGTACAATAGACAACGATCAAGATTTGGGTAGCAGCAACATGATGAATTTTAAATGATTTATTTGCAGGTGACAGGAAGAGTGGTTTTTTTTTTCCGAAAGATTTCCTGACATTTATGTTACCAATAGTTTCAATTGTGACGCGTATAATATAGTAATGTATATATATACAAATATATTTTAAATTTACCGTGTAAATCCGTAATATGTATATATATATATATATATATATATAGTCCTCCGCAGACTGATCTGTTTTGCTGTATCACAGCTCATCAGTACGGTTAGACCGAGTCGGCGATTGTACCTCTGAGCTACGAGCGCTCGATAGAAGAAGGCATATATATATATATATATATATATATATATATATATATATATACCTCCACTGAGAATCCATAGCTTAGAGGTAGAATCGGCAACTGATGTTAGCCCGGTCGAGTTTCGAGTCTAGCTAGACTGTATTGATAAACTCTATTACTGCAAAACAGGACTGTCTGCAGTTGGCTATATGTAAATTATTTTAAGATGGAATCTATCTGTTTCAATTGTGACGCGTATAATATAGTAATGTATATATATACAAATATATTTTAAATTTACCGTGTAAATCCGTAATATATATATATATATATATAGTCATCCGCAGACTGATCTGTTTTGCTGTATCACAGCTCATCAGTACGGTTAGACCGAGTCGCCGATTGTACCTCTGAGCTACGAGCGCTCGATAGAAGAATGCAGATCTATATATATATATATATATATATATATATATATATATATATATATACCTCCACTGAGAATCCATAGCTTAGAGGTAGAATCGGCAACTGATGTTAGCCCGGTCGAGTTTCGAGTCTAGCTAGACTGTACTGATAAACTATTACTGCAAAACAGGACTGTCTGCAGTTGGCTATATGTAAATTATTTTAAGATGGAATCTATCTGTAAAAAGACAAAATAAATAAAAAGGATTAGGGGAAGCTGGTTTCGTCAGACATCTTAGCTATCCACATTCGCTGACCCAAGTAGACAATGCATTAAGCCTTGCATCAAAATATTACATTCTTACTTAACAATCTTACACAAACACCATAATACCTCAAAGACTTTGTTAAACACTAACTAATCCGATTTGGCAATTTGTCTAAGGGCCGTTTGGGGTAAGAAATTAAGAAATGATAAACTCGGATGGATATTTATACAATGGATAATAATATTTACAAGGAACTAAATAATATGCTATTAGTAATAATAAAAAAAAATCACCAAATCTTTAATCATCACAGAAATATCGGTTGACTGCATTGAATTCATGCGGGTCTTACATAAATCAAACACTCATTCGTCCAACCATACACGCAATCACACAATCATCCAGACACGACAACTGATCTTGTTCTTTAAGCACCAGCTTAAAGTCACGACCTGAACAGAAAGCCGACGTCACCTCAATCAGAATGTGGCAAAATTTGAATGAGTCTTACGTGCCTCTGTCGAGTAAAAGGAGTCGACTTGGAGTGGTATTTTGATGCCGGTTAGGGATAAGGATCTTAGAGGCACTGAATTATACACTGTCAACCCCAACCAAAAAGATGAAACTAAATAAACTAAAACAGTGCGCCGAACCAACCAGAAAACTAACGTATCTAAACATCTAACGAGGGAGGAGACAGGGATTTCTACTTCAGCAGCATTTTCCCGCGCTTCCCGACTGTGGAACTCGCTTCCATACACTTGCTTTCCTGAATACTACAATTTCAAGGAATTTAAAGGCAATGTAAATTACCAACTCTTATTCACTGAACTCCAGCCCTTTATACATCACACCGTGTGTCTTGTTGTTCTCCTTTCTCTCTACCTTCGCAACTTTCTTCACTCCTGTGTTCACATCCTTCTCTTGCTCTTTCTCTGACACCCACTGTAGCTGGTCCGTCTTTGTCTTCACTCTCCTCCTGCCTAAACTTTAACTCTCTTATATAGCCCCCTGCATATCAGTGGCGGTACTGCCTTGTTTGCGGCGGAATGATAAATAAAAGTGGCGACAAAAATACAATGACCATAGATGCTCAAGCTAACTTTAGGTTGGCGTAACAAAAAATTAAAAGAAAAAAAGTAATCTAATCTTTTTGGTTGGGTTTGACAGTGTATAATGCAGTGCCTCTAAGATCCTTATCCCTAACCGGCATCAAAATACCACTCCAAGTCGACTCCTTTTACTCGACAGAGGCACGTAAGACTCATTCAAATTTTGCCACATTCTGATTGAGGTGACGTCGACTTTCTGTTCAGGTCGTGACTTTAAGCTGGTGCTTAAAGAACAAGATCAGTTGGAAAGAGGTAAACCTCTCGTCTCCTGCTGTCACGTCGTCCATATCCGACTCGTATAACCCCTAGTAAACTCATGGGCACATAATGTTCAGCCTTAGTTAAAGACGGTACTACATTGCTACAAACATAAACGGCCTCCAAGACAAAGAGCATTCTGCGTAGGATACAAATTATGAGGTCTTCAAACAACATACACAACATGACCACGATCTTTCAGTGGAAAAAGATGGGAGACAGTCTCTACCACCGACTCACCACAGTAGACACAGTTGGTCAAGCCCACTGCAGAAAGTGTTTTGCTCACTCACGTAGCGAGAAATGGTTGACAGAAGAGGGTTTAGAAGAATATTAGTAAAAATAAAACGTATTAAAAAAGGCTAATAGCAGGGAATTGAATCATGATAACCAAAATGGCATAGCAGAAGGAAGAGGTTCAGACGTTTCAATACTGAGAATTGTAGATGTCAACCAAACCTTTACAACTCAGTCAATTAATTGCCGTACGGGAATACACGCTTGGGCGACCATCTCTCTAAAGAGTCATAATTGTTTGGGCAGAAGATATTCCCGCAGTAGGTTTCTATCACTTTCTGCGGTAGACTGGTTGCCAACTAAGTCTTCTTCTTCTATGTGCCCTGTCCATTCAGAACGTAGGCGATCATGGCTTTCCACGTTTCCCTATCCCTCGTGGGTCTGAGCACGCCATCTCTTGTTACACCATGGAATCCTCGTTCCGTCATTCACCTGATTAGGTCCTTCTTCTTACCACCGACTCACCACAGTAGACTCAGTTGCTCAAACTACCCAAGCCCACTGCAGAATGTGTTTTGCTCACTCACGTAGCGAGAAATGGTTAACAGAAGAGGGTTTCAAAGAAAATAAAAAAAAAAATAAAATGTATTTAAAAAGGCTAATAGCAGAGCCGTTCGCATTATCAGCCAGCTGAATAAACCCTCTGTATTAGTAAGGCATTTGAACCAAGGATCCCAAGTACATACAGAGCGATCTTCCTGCTTCTTCAGACCGAACTCGTCAATAAGATCATCATGAATAGCCCCCGTTACTAGTACCCGATAAAATGTCTTACGAGATAACGCCTGAACGTTGGAGAGGCAATCCGTCGCCCGCAAGAAGCGCTAACTGGCATTCACGGAAGAAAGAACATCCTCCTCAATATAAACGCTGGGCCTCATTCTCGCATGAGTACTTACTTTTTAGGAACGGGAAGTTGTTGCTGGCATCTTCCTTCCAGAATCTTCCATTCCCATATGTTGCGAACACATTCAATCTAGGGATGTGATGCGAAACGTACGCTGACGATTCCCAGTGTAAGACATACCTAGATCACCTTCAGAAGAGTGAAAGAAAACAGATCAGCCGACACAATCTGTGAGTCTTGTCTCCTTCAAAACGGGTAACAGAACTCTGACTAATTGAATTAGTATGGCATACAGCAGTGGATTCATAGAGAGTCGGTAAAGAAGAATTCGGTAGATGTGCAAAACGCACATTCACCTTCCCATTTAAGAAAACATTCCTCAGAAATCACATACGAACTTCGTCTTCGGCCTTTTCCCGCACCACCGACCAATTCATTTCGAACTGGACATCAGGACCAAGCCTGACGCCTAGTATCTTGACCGGCTCGAGTCTGTCTAGAGGATAGACGCGAGAAGAGAAACTCTCTTCTACGTTCAAAACCGCCAGCCAATCGACTTACCGCGGTTGATCCTAACCACAGTCACCGTCTAGTATCTTCCGATTTCCTTGCAGACTTCGTCAGTCACGGCTCTGCTCTGTACAACAACCAAATCTTCATCAGCATAGGCAGTATATCTGGCTGAGTTGGTAGCACCGGACAAGAAGATTCCTTGTTGAAACGGATTCGCGATGAAAAGGTTACAAAGCAAGAACGTAAAGCACAGACGAAGGCGGACAACTTTGACGAACAGTGATAAACAATAACAAAGACTCCAATCGTACCCTGTTCACTTTCACCGGCACACCCGAATGGGGGGGGGGGGGCATGTACAGAAAGTGCGAAAGTAAGAGCGAAAAAGCAGCCTGCAGAAAATGATGGTAAAACCTATGAAATGCCTTCAACTGATCTAAATTCATCAGAGCGGTTTCACTGTCGACTTTTTCGACAATCAAGCCAACCAAATGAATAGTCCTAAACTTTACAAGACACGTCTGCCCGTTATCAATCAGACTGGAGAGGGCTGTCTGCAAATAGTTGGCTCTTAGCTACAATATTCAATCCTGCATTTAACCTAATCAAAGTTACTTATACCACTTTTTTTGCAACCCAGTTGTCTTTGATTTTGCGTAGCAACTTGATCAGTTGGGTGAAGAGTTGAGGTATAGATCAATACCTCATCCAGTTATCATAATTTAGTATCAGCAAGGGAACAAGAACGGGGGACTACCTCATGTAGAGTTTGTAAGGAAGACCATCTAATCTTGGATTTTTGTCTTCTGGCCAACCAGTGTCAGCGCTCCCCAGTGTTCAAACTCTGTAATGGGGCCTTTGGACCGAGCCGGAATGTAGTCACGAAAGCCCCTAATTAGATGGAGTAGACGACTATACTCAGCAGCAAACGACCTAATTTTAGATTTCAATATATATATATATATATATATATATATATATATATATAATGACACGACACATAAATGATAACAATTGTTTTAGTTATAATAAAAATGATGCTAATCACTGCAATATTCTTATTTCGTTTTCTATTTAAAAAAAAAAACTAATATTTTCGTATCGGGATAACTTGAATCGATCTCTTCAATATATAATAACTAGCAGTTTAGCCCGGTTTCACTCGGATAGTTTAAGTAATAATAAGAATAAAAAACATACGATGAATTTACATAGCAAATACTTACACAACGTCCACCCTCGTCACTTTTATAGATACACATAACAATGTAGACTCTCTCTATTGGATTAGGGTTAGAGGGGGTCCACATATATAGATATAGATAATATAAAATCGGGTGATTGATTCTATATTATAATCAATACATAAACTGATCCCTGATTTTCTGGGGTGGTAATATATATTTTTCTACCCCTAATTTTGGTTTTCTAAAACATTTCAGGGTGTCGTTAGCGTTCTAAAATGTTGATCTACATCTGAGCGCAACTCCCGTCGATCTAGACCGTAAAATGCAGACGCTAATTGGAATCTATCAAACAAACAAATATTTACACAACGTCCACTTTCGTCACTTTTATAGATTTAGCTGTTAGTACTTTTTAAATTTCACGATGCAAATTTAAATGTTGTTTTTTAGAGTATGCTTTTTATATCAAACGCGGGATGAGATTGTAGACTTTCTCTGTTCTCTAATTAACTCTCAGGAAAATATATTTTCGTATCACGTCTCGCTGTGTCATAGGTATGACGATAAACTATATCCGACAGCAATGCTTTCGATCGAGTTTTTGAGATGCGTGGAACCTTATTATTAATAATTTTACAAGGTACACCATGATCTGGGCAGGTAACACCTGTTAGGTTCTAAGGTATGGGTAAATTGTTAATTAGAACGAAACATCCACCGTCGTCACCTTTATAAATATAGATGTATCATATTTCTTCGAACTAGAAAATACCTTTCCCGATTCATGGGCGCATGCATATGACAGCTTTGAATATGACTGATTCGTTCCCATGTTAGAGCCTGACGTATTCTTCTGTAAGTATCTTTCACTTTTTGTTACTTACAGGGATTTTCATGTAGGAATTAAATCCAACTTGAGGTCACGACATCAGTAGATAAAATTTTGTCTGAACAGACACCCGACAAGATGCTTTCTCACTCGCTACAAATGCAGCTTCTTCAATAGCGTCAAACCCTATCGTTGAGGCATATTCACGTCATCTTCACGTCTTGCTTTTCTTACACTCATACAAGAAAAAAGTAGTAAGAATTTAAGTCGTTCTTGTATTCGGTGAGTATACATTTCTTCTATATGCCCTCTTCTTTAAAGGATGTAGGCGATCATGGCTTTTCACGTCTCCCTATCCCTGGTGGCTCTTAATATGCTTTCTCCTGTTATTCCACGCAACCCCCGTTCCGTTACCCACCTGATCAGGACCTTCAAATATGTTATCCGCTGCTTTCCCCTGTCTCTTTTTCCTTCAATCTGGCCTGTCAGTATCAGATTCTCCAAGCCCTCCTTCCTTATTGCATGTCCCAGGAATTTCACTTGTCTCTTCCTGATGCTCACTATTTGTTTTATTTTCAATACCATTCTTTCCAAAACCTCATCATTGCTCATAGGTTCGGTCCATGATATCCGCAGCATCCTTCTGTAAAACCACATTTACGCTGCTTCAAGTATTTTCCTCATCATCGATGTTATTCTCGGACATTCACTGCCGTATTGAAAAACTGACATCACATAGCAATCTAGCACTCTCTTATTTGTTTCTAGGGAAATTTTCCTGTGTTTTAGTACTTTACTCAGCTTCTGGAACGCGTCCTTTGTCATGCCAATTCGCCTTCGGTTCTCTGTGTCGCACTTTCCATCTCCGGTTAGAACATTTAAATTTTTATACTTGCTTTATTCTAGTATCCCCTACCTGTATTTGGCATTTTGGGTTGTTCTTTTTGCTGATGACAATGCATTCAGTTTTCTTGCTGTTTATTTGTAGTCCCTTTTTTGTCAGTCTCCTCAGTTACCTTCTGTAGGAGGTCTTGTAGTTTTCTTTCCGTGTCTGCGATCAGCACTGTATCATCTGTATACCTTATGTTGTTCAAATTATGGCCCCCGATAACAAAGCCTGATGTATCATCTATAGTCCTCAAAATATTCTCGGTGTACAAGTTGAAAAGATCCGCGAAAAAGACACTTCCTTGTCTTAAGCCTTTTTCTATCTTTGTGAACTTGCTGAAATCGTTACCTGTCCGTATGCAGGCGGTTTGCTGCCAGTAGAGATTCTTGATTACTCTGATGTGCTTTCCCAAAAATGTCGAGTTTGCTGAGCATCCCCATCAATTCTTTGTGGCGTATTTTGTCGAATGTCAGACACACACACACACACACACACACACACACACACACACACACACACACACAGACAAAGTTCCATTTCTAAATAAGTTTAGATTAAGAATATATAACGCTTGAAGACGATTTCTGAAATTGATTGATATAAAATTAACAAAGAAGACTTTAATTATTGAGAACGAGTAACATATTATAGTGCTGCTATTATAATATATTATTATTATAATATATTATAATATATTATAATATATATTGTTATTATTATAATTAAAATTGTTCTTTGTTTCTAAAGAAACATTCTTGTTTCTTAATACTTTGTATAACGTACGCGCGAACGGCATATAAGTGTTCTAACAGAAGACAGAATGTGCAACACAGAGACAGAAGGCGAAATTGTATGGCAAAGGAAGCGTTCCAGAAGCTGAGTAGACAAGAAAGGTTTGCTAGAACTAAAGAAAGGAATACTGGATTGCTATATATTGGGACGCCCGCGCCAATTCGGCTATAATGGACAATTCCATTACTATGTAAAGTAATGGTGACATCTACGTTTGATAGAGAGTGTGCCGAGCAGCCGATCGACAAGTCAGTCGTAGACTTCCGGTGACAACCCGGAAGTACCCATGTCTCATACTTACGACGGTTGAGACGATTAACCTTTATTCTTGTATTGGATACTAATAACCTTTGTAAATACTATTTTCACGGAATACAACAATTAACCTATTTCTTTTGATGAGTTATTTATTCTTACTCATGACATAACACTATATGATGTCCGGTCGTCAATATGGCAGTGAATGCTGGGGAATATCATCAAAGATGAAGGAAAGACTTGAAGCAACTGAAATATGATCCTCAGAACGATGCTGCAAATATCATGAACCGAGCATGTGAGCAATGAGGAAGTTTTAGAAAGAATGCAAACAAAAGGGAAATTAATATTGAGCATCAGGAAGAAACATGTAAAGTTCTTGGGACATGCAATGAGGAAGGAAGGGTTGGAGAACCTGATACTAACAGGCCAGATAGAAGGGAAAAGAGACAGAGGAAGGCAGCGGATAATATATTGAAATAGTATTAGCAGATGGATGACAAGACGGGGGTTGCGTGGTGTAACAGGAGAATGAGTGCTAAGAGCCACCAGGGATAGAAAAACGTGGAAAACTATGATCGCCTACGTCCTGAAAGGATAAGGCACATAAAAGAAAAAGAAGAATGCACCAATTAGCAGAACGGAATAATGGTGAGTAAATTTGAATATCTGGCTTAGACTCCATATATTCAATTTGCCATCCAGGTTTACAACAATGGGTTCCTTTCTA
This sequence comes from Ascarosepion bandense, assembly GCA_037127315.1. Lineage (NCBI taxonomy): Eukaryota > Metazoa > Mollusca > Cephalopoda > Sepiida > Sepiidae > Ascarosepion > Ascarosepion bandense. The sequence goes on along the minus strand of JBBBDQ010001405.1, from coordinate 328,837 downwards.
ACAATGCAGGCTACGGGCGCTTGATATTTTTTAACGGGGCGGGGACAGACGCTGGTATACAAAGCAGAATTAGGCACTTTACTAATTAGGAATTAGTAATATATTTTGATCAGCTATCATGGTAACACAATTAAAAGGTTTATTCTAAAATCAGGCGAACAACCAAATACTATTTTAAAGTGTCTAGACAGTGTGCGTCACGTATTTAAGAACAAAATTTACCAAAGTCACTTGAATTATTAAGAATGAATAACATATTTTTGTGCTGCTATAATAATAATATATTATAAATTCATTAAAATTATTTTTAGTTTCTTATTTCTTAAATACTTTCCATAACACACGTTTAACCATCCTTCCGTGCATGGAGTACTGCTGCCATTTATGGTCAGGTGCCCCTGCCGTTCTCCTCAGTGTTCTTGACAAGCTCCAAAGGAGAGTCTGTAATGTGATAGGTACTGATCTGGCGACTCGACTGCAGCCACTTCCCCATCATCGAAATGTGGCCTCCCTCTGTCTCTTCTATAAATACTTTCATGGCTTCTGCTCGGATGAGCTTAAGTCACTGATGCCTCCTCAACAGGTGTTTACTCGTGCAACCAGACTGGCAACTGGGTCCCACCCATTCACAGTCAGGTTAGCCAAATGCAGACGACAATTCTACTCCTGCAGCTTCCTCTCTCGCACTTCCCGCCTGTGGAACTCACTCCCGTATTCTTGCTTTCCTGACAGCTACAACCTCCAGAAATTTAAATGCAAAGTCAATACTCATTTACTAACCACTGGACTCTAGCTCTCTCCCCACCCCTGTATAACCTTCCCTTTTTCTCCACCTATGCAAAGTCAATACTCATCTACTAACCACTGGACTCTAGCTCTCTTCCCACCCCTGTATAACCTTCCATTTCTCTCCACCTATGCAAAGTCAATACTCATCTACTAACCACTGGACTCTAGCTCTCTCCCCACCCCTGTATAACCTTCCATTTCTCTCCACCTATGCAAAGTCAATACTCATCTACTAACCACTGGACTCTAGCTCTCTCCCCTCCCCTGTATAACCTTCCTTTTCTCTCCACCTATGCAAAGTCAATACTCATCTACTAACCACTGGACTCTAGCTCTCTCCCCACCCCTGTATAACCTTCCCTTTCTCTCCACCTATGCAAAGTCAATACTCATCTACTAACCACTGGACTCTAGCTCTCTCCCCTCCCCTGTATAACCTTCCCTTTCTCTCCACCTATGTATCTGTCATCGCACCTGCTTTCTCAGCTTTCTGTTGCTCCTTTCTAACTAGTTTGTACTCCTCACTCTTTTCTAATTAATCTTTTTACATGTATGTAACCCCCTGCCCATCAGTGGCGTTTCCGCCTTGCTCGGGGTGAAATGATTAAAAAAAATTTGTCTGTTTTCTTTATGCAGCAGGACGGAATATTAGTGAGTACTTTTGAATATCAGGTTCAGACTTCGTATATTTAGTTTGCAATACAGGTTTACAGTAATAGGCCCTTTTCTAACAATGCTGACTACGAGCGCTTGATATATTAGGGGACCGGGGATTGATGTTGGCATATAGAACCGAATGTTGAATCATCTAATACGGAAGAAACTCGTGCAATAAAATAACCCACTCTTCTTAGTTTCCAAAAATTGCAAATGGTAGCTGAATTCACAAACACACAAACAGACACAGACTTTAACAAATATAACAAACCCCTCAATAAGTCCCGTGCCTGACATATAGATGGCGCCACATCCATATGATTTTTATGAAGTCGTAACCTTCAAATGTCTCATGACAGAATTTGGTCCCAATCGGATTATTAGTTTACAAAAAACAATTATTTAAATGAACCTACTGTTGCAAATTTTCAAAACAATAGAAAAATCTAAATTTCGTGTGTTGATAAAGCATTGCTTTCTGATGGAAAAATACTGTTCAAGCAAAGCAGTTGCTTGATAAGTGTTATTCGGTCTTTGCTCCGTCGGAAACAATGGTTAGGTGGTATGCTGACTTCAAACGCGATCGTACAGGCACAAATAATGCTGAACATTCAGATCGCAAAAAATCGGTAGTTGTCCCGTAAAACACCAAAACAATCTCCTGTTGGCAGATCGTAAATTGAAGTTGCGAGATAGCAGAGGAGTTGAACATATCAGAAGGTAGTGTATTCACGATTTTGCATGGACATTTGTCAATGAGAAAGCTGTGTTCAAAGTGGGCGTCGTGTTTCCTCAGAGTCGATCAAAAACAGCAACGAGTCGACACTGCGTTGTTCGAAACTGTTTCATATTAACAAGAAAGAATTTTTTGAGTAAATATGTGACAATAGATGAAACATGTATCCATCACTTCACTCTGGAGTCAAATCGGCAGTCAGCTGAATGGACAGAAGCAGATGAAAACCGTCCAAAGCAAAAAAAGACACAAGCATCAGCAGGTAAGGTTTTGGCCTCTGTATTTTGGGATCAGCAACGTATTTTGTTCATCGATTACATGGAAAAAGGAAGTACCATCAATAGCAAAAATTATATATTATTATTGGTGCGTTTGCAATATGAAATCAGCAAAAAACGGTCACAAATGAAGAATAAAAAAAGGATCCTTCACTAAGACAACGCACCGTGTCACTAGTCGATCAAAACTACATGAATTTACTTTGAATTGCTTCCGCATCCAGATCTGCCCCCCCCCCAGCGACTACTGGCTCTTTGCAGACTTTAAGGAAATGCTCTAGGGAAAGATATTTGGCTCCCATGAAGAAGTGATATCGGAAACTGAGGCATATTTTGTCGCAAAATACAAATCCTTCCACCAAAAAGGCATCGAATTGTTAGAGAAACGTTAAAATCAGGATATCACTCGAGAAGAAGACTATGTTGATGAACAAATTCGAATTTTGCCTAAAAGTTTTTGTCTTTTTAATTAGGCCCGAGATTTATTTAGTGATGTAATATATTAAATGTATGCAATTAAAAGTAAACGCATCTTCATATTTCATGTTCAAGATCAGGATTATATAATATTTTAAGGTAAATTCTGAAGCTGATTGGTATAAAAAGCTGACACTTTAGTCATTAGAAATTAGTAATTTATTATTATGAAACTATTATAATAATATATAAGTACAAAATTAATTTTTTTAGTTTAAACTTGGTCATTATTTTCCAAGCATTTCTGTTGCATCATTAGATGTTTGAACTTTAAAAACTTTAAAAGATATTACAATAACAATCCTAAATATAAAGTTCTCTCTCTTCTTCGTTCATTTCATTCCTCCTTGCTTGCATTTGTTCTCTATTATGTTTACGGATTGCTTGTCTCTCTTTTGCTCGTAATCGTCCTTGTCTTCTTCTCTGTCACTCTCTTACTATTTCTCTTTGTTGTCTTATTCTTTCTTCTTTTCTTATTTTTTAATCATTTCACCCCAAGCAAGGCATTCCACTGCCACTATTCATAGTAGTGGCTTTATCACTTCCCTTTGGGTGAAATGATTAAATAATTTCGTATAAATTGCAATATAATGACAACTTCTAATTTTTCTTTACGCAGTTGACTCATCCATAGTGACACCGTATCCTAATTCTATGGAAGTGCACTTTCGCTATAGTGTTATTTTTTTTCTCCGGGAACTGTTGCTTTGGGTAACAGACTGCTGTGTACATGCGTGCCTGAACACTTAAAACGTACCCTCTTTAAGTCAAAGGTCTCTACCTCCTTATTCTCATTCTATGAAATTGCTTCCAGTTAGTTACCGGTATATGGGTACACCTCTAAAATTCTAGATGATCAGAGATTGGCAGCGGATCTTTCTTCCGATGTAGCTCTAACCTTTAAGGCAATGATGATAACACGTTACTCAATAAGTCCCGGGCCTGACATATAGATGGCGCCACTAATAAAATTCCATATGTTTTTTTTTACCTGCAAATTGCACGTGACAAACGGCCACAAATGAAGAAGAAAAAAGTGATCTTTCACCAAGCCAACGCACCGTGTCACAAGTCGATAGTAACGATGGCATGACTACATGAATTGCACTTCGAACTGATTCCACATCCACCCTATTCTCCAGCAACTACTGGCTATTTGCAGACCTCAAAAGATTATTCCAGGGAAAAAGATCTGTATCAAATGAGGAAATGATATCGGAACCTCAGGTGTATTTTGAGGCCAATAGGAAATCGTCTACCAAATAAGCATTGAATTGTTAGAGAAGCGTTAGAATCTGTGTATCACTCTAGAAGGAGACTATGTTGATGAATAAAGTCGAATTCTGCCTAAAAGTTGTTGTTTTCTTAGTTAGGCCCGGGATTTATTGAGTGATATATTACAACTAGTTGGTTACATTCAGTGGCTCGAAAATCAAACTATCTACATTCCATAATCACCGATTGAACACTGAACTACTACCAGTTAGCATGCATAGATCTTCCCTAGCAAAGAACCCGTACCTTGTGCAAATATCGGTCCTAAACTCAATCCAGAGCTCAAGTGAAACTCCTAACTACGATCTATCACCAAAGACAAGAAAAATGGTCGGTTCCTTTTAAAGCTCTAGTAAGTACCTGACTCCTCGTGTTATCTTCTAACTTTGCAAGTTCCAGGTCAAGCCTCAGATAGATTACTGTTATCAAGGTTGGGTCACTGTGTCGGGCCAGGATGCTTTTCCCTCCTGACTACATCTTGCATATATACAAATCAACCATCCCTCCGTACATGGAATACTGCTGCCATATATGGTCAGGCACACCCGCTGTTCATCTCAGTGTTTTTGACAGGCTCCAAAGGAGAATCAGTAATGTGATAGGTAACGACTTGGCTGCTCGACTCCAGCCACGTTCTCACCGACGGGATGTGGCTTTCCTCTGTCTGTTCTGTAAATATTTTCATGGCTTCTGCTCCAACGAACTTAAGTCACTGGTGCCCCTGTCACAGATGTTTACTCGTGCAACCAGACTGGCAACTGGGTCTCACCCATTCACAGTTAGATCAACCAAATGCAGACAACAATTCATTTCAGCAGCTTCTTTTCTCGAACGTCCCGCCTGTGGAACACGCTTTCATATCTTGCTTTCCTGACTGCTACAACCTCCAGGAATTTAAATGCAATGTCAATACCCATGTCTTAACCACTTCTACTTCTTTCTACACCACCCTGTATATATTTTTCTTTCTCTCTACCTTGGCAACTGTCATCGCATCTGTATTTTCATCGTTCTCTTGCTCCTTTCTAACTGGTTCGTCTTTCTCTTTACTCTCTTCCTATCTAATCTCTTTACTCTTGTGTAGCCCCCTAATCTGTTTACTCTTATGTTGCCCCCTAACCTTTTACTCTTATGTCGACCCCTAATTTTTTACTCTTATGAAGCCCCCTAATCTTTTTACTCTTATGTAGCCCCCAAATCTTTTATTCTTATGTTGCCCCCAGCACATCAATGGCGTTACCGCCTTGCTCGGGGTGATACAATTAAAAATAAATATTTGGGAAAGAGGTGGCCAATCCTCAGTCCCCGATCACGAAAGTGTTAAAACCCGTCTATGTGTCGTTGTGAGTGACAAAATATTTTCCAGTCAGCAAATCTAACAGACGTCATGTGGTAAGGATCGCAGCGGGTTATCGCCACTTCCATGAAAATTGCTTAGACGAATAACATTCCTTAGTTTTACCGTTCACGGCCTTGCTAAGAACTTTGTAACGAAATAGGCTCGTTCACTTTATATTCCATTGGCTAGAAGCAAGTTCTTCTCGACCAGCTTCTTCTAGCAACCACTGCTCCGTGGAACTGACTACCAAGAGTATGTTTTCCCGAGTACTACCTGTTTCACTTGTTCAAGTCTAAGGCTAACCGTTATTTTCCACACATATCCGCATAAGATATGCATCTTATTCTATACTCTTCCACCTCGAGAGTCTCTCATACTTTGTACAAGGTGAACAAACCACTATAAAAATAACTATTTGTGTAATTATCTAACCTGATAAAACAGATAAAAAAAGCATTTTCTCTTCAATAAACTCAGATAATATTTCTGGAATACTTTCAAACTCAGTTCTTACAATATATTGAGAAGAAACTAAATTTATAAATTGCCGAAGAATTTCCATTTTCCATGCAAGAATCAATAAAGAGTAATGGTGGAATTTTTAAAATATGAAAGTTTGGCTTGATATGACAGCTGTCAAAATCAAATCCCACACAGTTTTTTAATGAATTTAAACATGTTACCTGTAAACAAAACAAAACCAATTTGCTTGGATAAACAAGATATCCATATATATATATATATATATATATATATATATATATATATTAAGTAGATAAAATGTCAGTAACAAATGGCAGGCGGGAATCTGTTTAAACGCAATTTTTAGGCCACAGAATGCAAGAATACACGTTCGATAGTCTGTGGATTGTTTAACAGACAGTCGACACTCGTTTTTAGAAATCTGTGTCTACTTTTATATTTGCATACGCTTTATACCTGACTTTTAAGCATAAACGTTTTTTTTATTATTACTGCACAATAACATGTTCATCAAATGAATTTATAAATAATTAATAATTACCTATATTGCAGTATTTTCTACATTCTTTCATTGATTTTTAGGCTAATGATGACGAGTTTTTCTTTGTTTCCTTGCCTTGTAAAATCTTTCCAAATAATAAAAACAAAATAACCATTCTATTTTCATTTAGATTTATCCACTTGGCAATAAATACTAAAAAACTAACCTAATTACATATATATATATATATATATGTGTGTGTGTGTGTGTGTGTGTGTGTGTGTGTGTGTGTTTGTCGGAGTGCAATGTAGTGGAAGTTTTCAACTAGCGTAAAATTTCATTACCTCTAAAAATATATCTTGCCAACCAAGGCTATAAAACTCAATCTGCTCTGCAATTTAACCCATAGGTGGAGTGAAAAGTTACGGATTCATAACTTTACCATGAGTTTCGTACATAGGTGGATGCAATGAATCCAACTGGATTTCTCGTTCTTAGCCCCACATCTCACATAATACATACAATACGAAATATTTTTAATTTATATTTATGGGATTAGAATCACAATATTGGGGATAGAACATATGTAAAAATCAAAGTTTATATCATAGTCAACACCCATAGGCGATAGTCTGTTTCAGGCAATACTTAATCGTCAGGTCTGACAATTACGTTTAGCAGGAAACAGGCTAATTAATCCTTATCTTGATAAAAACATATATATCTCTCTCTATCTCTCTTTGAAATAAATATAAGTGATTGTTTCTCTGTGTAGAAATACACACAGGCACACACACACATTAAAATACATCCATTAGTATACATTATAATCTGGTTATTATGTTACCAGTAGACAGAAAAAAGCTTTGGTTTTTCATGAATATTTCAAAGACAATACGTTTTCCATCTTTGCGTAAATTCGCAGCAAATAATCTTAAGTAAATATATATATATATAACAAAGACTAACAAAATGGTCTTTAAACAACCGACAATTTGAAATGATTTGTTTGAACATTATTTTTAATCGATACTCATATTTAAGTAGACATTCTGTTTATAAGCAAACAGTACTATATATTTATTTCTACCGGCCTGATTATTTACGATAAAATTTTGTTACGAAAATGTGTGTAGTTTGACAGGATTCAAACCTGTGACCCCTATCCATATAGGGGAAGCCACCAATTGATCTGTATGGATAGGAGTCGAATCCTGCCGAATGACACACATTTTCGCAACAAATAATTATCGTAAATAATCAGGCCTGTAGAGATAGATATATCATACTGCTTGATTATAAACAGAATATTTACTTAAATACGAGTATCGATCAAAAAATGTTCAAACAAATCATTACATATATATATATATATATATATGTATTGTTCAGCGTAGGGATAATGTTTTCGTAACATCTGTGTTTCGTAAACCGACCTTTACAGGCCTATATACGAATTGGAACTCTTTCGTCCCTAAGTCCCGAAAAATTTGCCTAATAGAAACTTTGGTTCACCGTGCCCTGAATATTTGTTCTCCTGAATGCTTGGCCAGCGAGTTAACACGCCTGCATGATATTTTTGAGGGGAACGGGTACCCTATTAATTTTGTGAGACGGGTTATTGCCCGTAAAATTAAACGGTTTAAAGAACCAAAAGTTGAAGGGCCAAGTCGCTGTCCTTTATACCTAAAATTACCTTGGCTTGGTAGACAATGTCTTGCTGTTACTGATAAAGTTTCGGCTAATATTTCGTCGGGTTATTTTTCAGTAAAATTGCGTATTGTTTATAAAACAAGGCCTGTGTTTCCATCTTTTGTTAAGGATCGGTTGTCCTATTTTCGTAAAAATTCTGTTGTTTATAAATTTAAATGCTGTTGCGATGCAGCATACATAGGACGAACCAATCTGAGATTGGAGACACGGGTTACGCAGCATGTCCCCGCGAATTTACGCTTGGGCAATTCCAATAGCAATGTAAGGACGACTCAGGCCGTGCTTGATTCAGCAATCGGCCAACACCTGTTGGACAATCCGGCTTGTGCCTCCTCTTATGAGGACAGTTGGTTTTCTGTCTTGCACAGTGCTCGTTCGTCATATTCATCTACGTATTTTGGAGGCCATTTGCCTTAAAATCCAACAGCCGAGCCTGTGCAGGCAGAAAGAGCAGTTCTTACGCTCTTTGCAACTACTGGTGAGTTTGTGAGTGTAACCTTTTTCTTTTTTATTTTCACTCTTGTGGAATTTATATATTTACACCCCCCTCACTTTTTAATATTCCTTAATAAATTTATTTTTAAGCGAATTCCATCATCTCCCAGTGTTGCAAATATTCCATTCTGTTCTGTCCTCTTACTTACCTATTCATGTAATTTTGCCAACGTGACCCTTGACAAGTGTTGGCCGAAAGGTTCCTCGGGTTAAATTAAAATGACGTCCTCACTCTTTAGAGCCATATATATATATATATATACAGAAGGACCAAAAGAGAGAGCGAGAGAGAGAGAGAAAGAAAAAGAGAGAGAAAAACAGCAATAAATAGGAAGGTGGAAATACAAGCTTTGCAAAATTTTACATTAAAAACTCAGTATTAAATTAAACATTTATCTATATCAGTTAAAAACTATTGAAAAACACTTTGAAATTGTGACCTCGTCTGTTACATTTATTTCTTACTTCTTACTTTGCAAAAAGTAAGGGTCTACCTCTTTTCTACCTATACATATTGTCTAAAAGGCCGGCTAGATGTCTTTTGAATTTTCTTAGAATCATAGAAAAGGCAACAGGAAACCATTGGAATCTCTCTCTATAAATGGAAATTCAACAGTAACGTAAAATAGGAAACTGTGGTAGGCCATGATCTGTTACATCCTGAAAAAACAAGTAATTAAAAAAAAAACTGTCACAGGCTACGAAGTCTGCTGTTACTACTGGTGACTGGTTGACTTTTGTTTTACGGCTACCAAATTTTCGCGAGTTATTTACAGCCGAAACTCATTTTGGATTAATAGAAAAGTTTCGTGGCTCCTCTAGGCGTATTTTACGAAGGGTTTCATCAGCTGCTATTGTGCAGATTTGTCATGCTAAAGGAGTTGAGTGAATATTGCAGGCGACACAGTTCTTTTGACATAACAATGATTTTTGTCGGATATATGGACTAAGATTTAACCCAAAGTTAGGAAGAGAAAAGTTGATTTAATATATTTTATGCCGGTGAAAGTACTCAATACATGTATAAATAATTAAATAATAATAATAAGAAGAAGAAGAAGAAGAAAAATAAGGAGTCGTGAAGCAAGAACTACTATAACAAAACAAGAAAGAAAAGAAGAAGAGAAGAAAAAAGAGAAGAAAAATAAAAACAAAAACAAGAAAACGAATAAGAACAAGGAAAAAATTAGAACCAACAAGTAGAATAAGAAGAGGAAGAAGAAAAACCACAAATAGAAAAAGAAGAGGGAGAAGTATAAAAAAGAAAAACCAAAAATCGAAAAAGAAGAGGAAGAAATATAAAAAAGAAGAAAAAGAATATAAAAAAACAACAAAAAAAGGAAAAACAACAAGTAGAAAAAGAAAAGGAAGAATCGCAGGAAAATGAAAAAAAAAACAATAAAAAATGAATAATAAGTGGAAAAACAAGAATAGAAAGAAACAAGAACAACAGTGATTAGAAGATAAAAAGAAAGAAAATCAAGAAAAGGAAGAAGACAAGAAGAGGACAAAATCAAGAAGAAGAAAAGGAAAAAAAAAGAAGTCGAATAATAGAACAATAGGAAGAATAGCAGCAGCAAAAACAAGAACAGCAAAAAAATATCAGACATCAAGAAGAATAAATGAAGTGTTAGAGTTTGCGTTTGAGTTTTGTTTAACGGCATATCAACACCTCTGTGGGTTATTTAATGCCAAAAAGATGGGGTTTTAAGATATTTTTAATGTTCAGTCATAGTGAGAAGTTTGATTTAGTCAGATTTTAATTAAAAATTTGTTATCATTTTTTTATTTTAGAAAACTGAAAATATCTTCTACTTTTGTATTCAAAAATGTTTTGCTGAGAATTTTTTTGTTTAAAAATATGTTATAGTAATAATTTTTCTTCAAAAATGTATATTTTTTCTATAAAAAAAAGTCTGTTCTTATGTATATATTTCAATAAAAGTGTATCTATAATTTCATAGTGTTTTGACCTCAGTTTGGGAATTAACTATTTGCTCATAGCTGGGAACAACAGGGTGGACCTGGGAACAACAGCAATTAAGGTGTGGTTCCATGCTCCTCACAACCACACGATCAAAGGCCTTGCTGCCGGATGCAGTTTACCATCATGCCCAGGACCTGAAAAAGAAGTACAAGAAAAAGGAGAACAGCAGTAACAAAAAGTAGAGGAAGAAGAAATGGAATAAGAGAAGAAGAAAAACAATAACAAAGAACAAAATCAAGAAGAAGAACTAGAAAAAGAAGAAGAAAAACAACAACACCAACAACAAGTAGAATGAGAAGAAAAAAGGAAGAATAAGAAAAAGAATGAGAACAGCAGTAACAAAAATAGAGGAAGAAGAAAGGGAATATGAGAAGAAGAAAAACAATAACAAAGAACAAAATCAAGAAGAAGAACTAGAAAAAGAAGAAGAAAAACAACAACACCAACAACAAGTAGAATGAGAAGAAAAAAGGAAGAATAAGAAAAAGAATGAGAACAGCAGTAACAAAAATAGAGGAAGAAGAAATGGAATAAGAGAAGAAAAAAAACAATAACAAAGAACAAAATCAAGAAGAAGAACTAGAAAAAGAAGAAAAACAACACCAACAACAAGTAGAATAAGAAGAAAAAATTAAGAACAAAAAAAATAAGAAAAAAAAAAAGAAATGAAAAACAGCAGCCACAAGGCGAAGAAGAGGAACAAGCACGAGAAGATCAAGAAGAAAATTGAGAAAGAAAAAATAACAAAAACAAGTACAAGAGGTAGAAGAAGAGGAATAATAACAAGAAGAATATCAACAACAAGCATGAGAATAAGGAAGAAAACAAGAACAAGGACAATAAAAACAAGCAACTACAAGCGTGGGATTAATATATTTTAATTATATACCATTGTCTGGAAACAGGAGAGTTTTTGTTATCGCGGTCTGTACCTGGCGATAAATAAACAACAAAATGAATCAATGAGTTTGTGACTGCTTCGAAATACGGACAGGCGCGTCTGCGGTGAGAAGAGGTTTGACGAGGCATCACATGCTATGAAATGTTTTTGTTATTTATTTATTTATTTATTCATTTATTTATTTATTTATTTATTTATTATTTCAGGTTGCTTTGCTCAGTGATAACATACAGCATTTCTTTATTTTAATAAGGAACCTTTGTCAAAATATGTTATTTAAAAACTTTCAAAACTCTGAAAATCTGCAGTCATAATGGACTCGAACACGAACAAAATCCAAAAATATCCAGAAATCTATACAAAAATGTGAACCACGTAATATACATACATACATACCTACAAACAAACACTCACGTGCGCATACACACACACACTCGTGTTTGGTGGTAAAATATTAATATATATATTTTTAAGAACGCTCATCTAACGGGGATTTTTTAAAAAATCAGTTATTGAAAATCACCTGACACCAGATGGTAAAAAAACCTCGGTAGCGTAAATATTACTCGTTTACAAATAAACAAATCAAAAATATTCAAAAAGTTCTACAAAATAATTGTATTGAACACTTTTTAATACAAATGTGTACTGGTCTAATTTTATTATGACCAAAAACTAAGTAATTAAATAAATATATATATAATTGGAATAGATAGACTAAACTATCGCCCGGTTCACACTCCACCCACGTCTATCGAATAGGTGAAGAGGCTCATCCCTTGTTTCCTGTTTAGGATGTGGTTTCCAGTTTTTCTCTTTTCCAATCGTTTTCACTCTTACGTAGCCCCCTTCGCATCAGTGGCTTTTTTGCCTTGCTTGGGGTGATATGATTAAAAATATATATATATATTCAATTTTGCACATTCGTCGCATTTTAGAGCATAAATTACGTTTTTATAATTGCAGCTCAAATTTGTTTTCATTTTGAACGTAGATGTGTTTTCGAACTTGAAATTTTCTTTCTATTGTTGTATCTGTCATCGCACCTGCTTTCTATTGTTCCTTTCTAACTAGTTTGTACTCCTCACTCTTTTCTAATTAATCTTTTTACATTTATGTAGCCCCCTGCACATCAGTGGCGTTTCCGCCTTGCTCGGGGTGAAATGATTAAAAAAAAAAAAAAAATTGCATACCCCACATCTTTTTTGCTGCATTTTGTGACTCCCTGTGCTGTGTGTTGCTCGTATTTTGATGGGGTGAGTATGTTTTAAAATTTTGGGTTTGACGTTTGCTTTTTGTTTTAATTGTTTTAGTTGTCTTCAAGATTTCCTTTATTTTATCATTTTTGTTGAGTAATTTTAAGGCTTTTTGTCTTTGTAAATAATTCTGGGTTGCTTTCTCATGTTTATTAATTTATTTTTTTATTTTTTATTTTATTTATTTATTTATTCATTTATTTATTTCTGTCTCTTTGTATTCCGGAGAGATGCTCATGGTATTTCTTCTGTTAACCCTTGTTTATTAGAGAAGTGGGGTATTCTCTTATTTGTAGCGATTTTTTTGTGTTTTTTTTTTTTTTGTAGTTCCTCTAGGCGTATTTTACGAAAGGTCCTCCAGGATTGGGAGTTGGGTGCAGGGCTAACAACCCTAACCTGTAAAAAACAGTTTGTTACAGAAACAGCAACAGAAAGTTGCTGCCCTATGCACCATCTTGGTGTGATGGATAAATGATGATGATGATGATGATGATGATTGTTACCTTTTGGGGAGGGACAGAATTTTAGACATTCTTTAGAAAGTTTATTTCCTCTTCTTTTAAAGGAAACGATTAATAATAAGGGTACTTTTATTTTTTAAATTGGTCTTTCCTTCTTTTCGAGTTGGTGAGGTATCTGTATCTTTTGAAATTTCTGGGTGGTAGGTGTTTGGTTTGGAAAATGTGATGTTGGCATATCTGGGTGATCTTGAGTCGATGAGTATATTTCGATAGTGGAATTTGGAGTAGCAGCGTCGTCTATTTTGTGTTGTGGAGAATGTTTTGTAGTTGTGTCTGTGTATGCTATAAATCAAAACTCGACTGAATTGGTGTCAGTCGGAGTCTCTAACCTCTAAGCCATAGGCTGATGTAAGCAGAGGAGGGAGATTTGAGCATATTATATATAAGCGGTGTATACACACGCCAGTCACCGAAAGAAATCAATTCGTTGTTGAATAGTTATGCATAAATCCAAAAAGTAGTAAAATGACTTTTTTAAATTTTCTCTCTCTCTCGAGAGAGCTCAATCGTAATGAGAGCATAATATATTCGTCGTCCACGTACAAGCCTGTTTCGCAGTATTATATATATATATATATATATATATATATATATATATATATATACATATAGATCTCTCTCTCTATATATATATATATATATGTATAGAGAGAGATTTATATATATATATACAGATCCCTCTCTCTCTCTCTTTCTCTCTCTCTCTATATATATATATATGTATATATAATAACAAGACCGACTCTGTAAGTATCTAAATCCTAAAATTATACGAAAATAAACTTTGAGGACAACAAATAACAGACAGAATCTAACTCCGTTATTGTCCGTCGCTATAAGGCGTTGGACAAGAGGGGGAAAAAAAAGAAAACTGCGGAATACAGACAATACATACAATACCCCGCAGTAAAGAAAAAAAAACCCCAAACGGAACCAACCACAAAGAAAGAAAAAGTGCTGACGAGCCGTTGTGTGAAACCGCGGTAGGTTTTGGCGATCTTGTGATTTTTTTTACGTATGTGTATATATATATATATATAAATATTGCAAGTTATAGTTTAGAACATGTACAAATTATAATTTACTACAAAATTGTACATTTTGTTCCGATATCGAAAAAAATGTCTCATCAGTTAGATAATAATGATTGTAATAAACGTTATTTTTTTTAAAAGATTAAAAAATCTCACTTCCCCTTTAATTTTGGAAAATTTTGCAAGGTAAAGAGGATAGAAAAGAAAGGAAAAACAAAAAAGAGAAATCGAAAAAAATCTAATCGCTCACCGTCCGTTATCAAACATATTCCAGCATCAGTTGAACGCCGAATCAACAAACACTTCTCAGATACGTAAATATTCAATAAGCACAAAACAACTTACGATAAAATTCTTAGAGAGAGCGGTTATCAACCTTTCCGAGATCAGTTAGTAGATTAGTAGGTCAAATAAGAAAAACATAAGCAGGAAAATTATATGGTATAATCCTCCATTTAATCAGTTAGTAAATTTTAAACTGGAACATAAATTTATTTAAATGATAGATAAACATTTCCCCCAAAATAATCCTTTAAGCAAAATTTTCAATAGGAATACAATTAAACTCAGTTATAGCTGCTCCAAAGACTTAGAAAAAATAATTAAATTACATAACAATAAAATTTTGAAATAATTTTTAAGCTTCCTTTTCAAAAATAACGTTTAGTACCATCATTATTAACTACCTGAGGAGACATTGTGTTTTCGATGTCAAAACAAAGTGTACACATTTATAGTAAATTATAATGTGTACATGTTCTAAACTATAACTTATAATAAATATCCATTACTCTATTTCTATATTGAGCACTGTTTTAAATTAATGTTTTGAACGTTGTTAATACTGTCTTCGTTCTTTATTCAGAGGGAATAATAAAAGAGCAATAATTTCCAAGATAAAAGATAACGATTGACATTAAGTTGAAATGTTTAATGAGAAGATTTACTGGAAAACAAAAGTCTTGAATAAAGCTTTACATGTGCAAGTGAAGAAACCGTAAGCATAGAACCTGCGATTAAACTTACTAATTTCAACTGAAAAATGATGGAACTTATTTGACGATCTAGTCAGTCAGTCAGTTAAGTGACATACGTGAAACACGCTTGGGCGATCATGTCTTTTTCTAGACATGAATGACTGGGCAGAAGATTATCCCGCAGTAAGTTGCCATTGCTTCCTGCGGTAGAATGGTTGCCGACCAAGGCTATAGAACACAATCTGTCCTGGTATTTAACCCATAACTGGAGGGAAGAGACGGATTAATACCTTTCCCAAGGGTATTTGTTCGTAAGTGAATGCAATGGATTCAACTGGAATTCGAACTCGGCTCCCCGGTTTCTCGTTCCGAGCCGATATCCACTGTACCACAACGCACATACCTTGCTTAAATTTTAAAGGTATAGGTATCAAAGAAGAATGCCACTAGAAAAAGTGCCATTAAAATATTTGCGAAAATAGCACAAGGAATTAATGTTTCGGCAGTTAAAATGTCACTGAAGACACGTTGCCAGGTGAAGACTGATAATATTATAAATTTTTCTTTTGATTTTATCAAGTATTTCTAGATACATAAGAGAAGCATCAGATCATGTGTGTTGGCGGTATTTGATGCATACAAAAAAGGTTGACTTATATATATATATAACATACATTCTGGTGTGAAACACTGTCTAGCACGCCACGGTGAACTAACATTCCTATCAATTGAATAAATCTAAACAACTAACTGCATGTCAGTGGAAAACATTAGTTTGAGAGGTTGAGTAAATGGACTGTTAGTTAGCATCAGTCATGCTACTGGAAGGCAATATGATCCCCTCAGAGGAAAGAAGAAGGGATGGAGAACGTGACATAGAAATCCTAAAAAAGTATTTACGTAGTGGAGGATACATTTCAAAATCTACATAAAATATAAATAAACAGACAATTTCAGTTAGCCACAAAGTAAAGATTACTGAACGTCTTATATAAAATCACGTCTTCTCTTGACCATTAATGTTGGATAATTTTCTCACTTATGATAAGAAGGACGTGACATTGTTGTGCAGAATGATGCTATGAATAGCAAAGATTGAACTTGTAAACAGTTAATGAGCCACATAACAAAACTCATCATCCAGATTCTGATGAACAGAGCGCGCGTCAGAATCAACCCAGAGATGGGACAGGAACAATGTGGATTCGTTAAAGATACTGGAACGAGAAATGCGATATTTCTGCTCAGAATGCTATCTGAACGAGCAATACAAATGCAAAAAGACCTTTATCTCTGTTTTATAGACGACGCAAAGGCGTTTGACAAAGTACGACACGGAATCTTGATAGAGATGCTCAAAAATCTCGAGATTTTAGGAAAAAAAACTTTAGGATAATCAAGAATCTATATTGGCAGGAAACCACTTGTGTACCGAAAGGAAGTGAACGTGGCAGGTATGCAAACATAGAAAGGCGTGAAATGTGTTTTCACACCGGATTCTTTCAACCTTTACGACGAAGCAATTACGAGAGAAATAAAAGCCTTGCCAGGATTCGACATTGAAGGCCATAATCTCAACAATTTCAGATACGAAGATAACACGGTGCTGATAGCAGACACGGAAAAGAAAATGCAGAAATACAGATGTTAGCAAAACAAAAATAATTGTTGGTTGTTTTGTTTTTATGGCATATCAACCTCGGCGGGTCATTTATTGCCAACTAAATTTTATTTATTTATTGCTGGTAATACTTTTTCTTTCAACAATTTATTGTTGTTTTTATATGTTTTGTGTCTAGTAATACTTTTTCTTTTAAGAGGGAAGGGACGGAATAATACCTTTCCCAAGGGTACCAGTGCGTAAGTGAATGCAGGCTATTCGAACTCGGCTCACAGATTTCTCTTTCCGAGCCGATATCCACTGCATCACGACGCACAACTGTCACTAAACGCTTACAGCATCTGGTATTCACAAGTGGCCACCCATCTAAGTACTGAACAGGCTCAACGTTGCTTAACTTCAGTGATCGAGCTAGAAATGGTGAATTCAATGTGATATAGACGTAAGCCAGAAGAAAATGAAAAAAAAGGATTGCGCGTAAACCTCAAGAAAACTGAATGTATGCTCATCAACAGAAAGTGGAGACTAATATGCCGACTGCAAGTCAGAGAATCTAAATAAAACAAGTTAAAAAAACTCAAATACCTTGGAAGTGTTTTAACAGACGATGGAAAGTGTGACATGGGAATCAAAGACGCATTGACATGGCCAAAGACACATTTCAGAAGCTAAACAGAGCAGTGAAAGAGAGGAAAATCTCATTAGAAACAAAGAAACGAGTAATGGATTGCTATGTGATATCTGTCCTTCTGTATGGAAGAGAATGCTGAGGGATCTCATCAAAGATGAAGGAGAGGCTCGAGACAGCAGAAATGTGGTTTTAGAGATGGATGCTTAGGATACTATGGACAGAACATGTTTGCAATGATGACGTGGAAAAGATCAAACGAGAAGAAAACTGATACTAAACATCAGGAAGAGACAAATGAGGTTCCTAGGACAAGTAATGAGGAAGGAGAGCCTAGAGAACTTAATACTCACATGTCGGATAAAAGGAAGAAGAGACAGGGAAAGCATCCCGAGACGTACTTGTTAGGTCTGAGCAAATGGTTGAGGGAGTCTATGATCGTCTACGCCCCGAAGGAACACGGTAGACGCGGAAGAAACAGAATCATAGGAGAATGGTAACTTGTAATTACACGTAAAAAACGACAGTTGCAATTTCCGGTGCACATTATGGCGTTGAGAACCTTGCAACATATAATGATGGAGAAATAAAAAGGGCAAATGAAAATATATAGCAAAACAGAAAATAGAAGGGGCAATAAGTTGACAAATATTGCTTCGAGCTATAAATGAAAGGAAGTATTTGTTGTGGACACGTGATATTTGTTCGAATCCAACTAGTTGTGGAGTACAACATAGGAAATAGTGCGTTGAATGTAAGTAAAAATGTCGGTCCTTTAGGTTCGACGGACTGGTGGGAACTTGTTATTATCACGTAGTAATGAAGAGTAACTTGCCAGGTCCCTGACTCGTATTTTTCCTTCTGATTACTCGCTACACTATTATTTATATTTAAGAGGAAGAGTCCATTATCCTTAGACAGGTGAGTTCACCATAACAGTATTATAGATCGCTGCTAGATTGGTAGATGGAAAGTAATTATTTCTGTCAATTTTTAGCAGAAGACCTATATTATACATATTCATGATTTTCTTGGCTCTGAAAATGACATGATGCCTGCCCGATACCTTCGTACACTTTTCTTTTCTTAACGAATTTCGTTCTTAAGAGGTTCAGCATTTTCGAAGATTAATTTACTGTGAATGCTCGACATCCAAGCTCAACCGAAAAATCTATTACACAACCGGACGTATCATTCTATACAGTGCCTGAAATCCGTTTGTCCAACTTTAGCCCAAAGGATTGCTGGATTTGTTCTCGGAATTCAACAATTACCTCCATAGCAATGCTATTTAAGAGTTCGACGATCAGATAACGGAATCGGAACGCTGGTGAATGAGAACGGATTCACTTGGAACTACAAGACGTCGTTTGAAATCAGATTGGATTTACCAATCTGCTTCGCTATCAAATATCATTCGTTTTTTTTTCCCAAGAGATATTGATGGAAATTCTTTCTTTCTAAAATTCTATTTTGATTGGCAAATGAAGGGAAGTTTTATTTGGCTCCTCAAAATAATTCCTGGTTTCTTCTGGATTTCAGTCAAGATCACTTTGTACAGAATTTTACGAAAAAAACTGTTTTTACAATTACAGGAAAGTAATTTAGTACGTGTAACGAATTCAGCAGATATACAAAGATAAAAAAGAGTGTAAGACAAGGATGTGTCTTCTCACCGGATCTCATCAACTTGTACAGCGAGACTATTTTGACAACCCTAGATCTTATGCCAGGATTCCTCATCAGAGGCTATTATTTAAGTAACATAAGGATGTGCGTTGTGGTGCAGTGGATATTTTTATTTTATTTTTTTTTATAAGCGTTTCACCCCGAGCAAGGCATATCACTGCCACTACTGCGCAGGGGGCTACGTAGAGTGGAGAAAGGCTGATTAAATATAGGAAATGTCAGAGGGTGGGTGATAGGCGGGTAAGGATACTGAGAATGAGGGTTGGGTAGATGAGAGTGTTCTGAGAATAGTTGGGAGTTAGTGTGATAGGAGGTGTCTATTGACCCTACATTTAAACACCTGGAGATTGTAACTGTCGGGAAAGCAGACTTGTGGAAGGGAGTTCCACAGGCGGGAAGCGCGAAAAAAGAAGCAGTTGGAGTAGAATTTACGGTTACATCTTATCGGTTTAACTGTAAAAGGGTGGGACCTAGTTGCTAATCTAGTATCTCGTGTAAATTCGTGCTTAGGCGGCACCAGTGATCTAAGCTCATCGGAGCAGAAGCCATGAAAGTAATTGTAAAAGAGGCACAGGGAAGCCACATCACGCAGGTGAGAGAGCGGCTGCAGCCGGTCTGCCAGGTCAGTATCAACCACGTTACAGATCCTCGTTTGTATTTTGTCAAGAAGCCCAAGGAGAGCAGCAGGGGCACCCGACCAGATATGGCAGCAATATTCAATAAACGGGCGGATGGTAGATTTGTATATGTGCAGAATAGATTCAGGTGGGAAAAATTTCCGGGCCCTGCACAGGGAGCCGACTTTCATAGCAGCAGATTTGGCAATGGATTCAATATAGTCATTCCATTTGAGGTCCGCCGAGAGTGTAAGGCCAAGGAGGCGCAGTATTTTACTCTCTGGGAGGCTAGCCTGTCCCATGCTAATGGGAGGTAGATGCGATTGTCTATGGTGATTAGTTGATAACAGCTTTGTTTTAGAGGCATTGAAATTTACCAACCATTTCCTACCCCAGGCCACTACGGATTGGAGGTCCCTTTCAAGTACGGCAGCGAGGTTCACTTTGTCGTCTAGACCTGGTTTCTGATCGATGCGAGAGTAGATTGTTGTGTCGTCGGCATACATGCCAACTTGGGATCTAATGGTGTCGAGGAGATCATTAATGTAGATCAGAAAGAGCGTGGGACCTAGGATGGAACCTTGAGGGTCGCCCGCGTTCGTATGGTAGTTTTGGGAGGCATGCCCATTTAATACCACCTTCAATGTGCGGTTAGAGAGGAAAGACTGGATGAGGTCAATCAGATGTCCAGTTATCCCATAGCTCCGCAGTTTGCACAAGAGGCCAGCATGCCAGACCCTGTCGAATGCTTTGGAGATATCCCAGGCAACGGTTCGGGCTTCACCATTCTTGTCGAGTGCCTGGTATATGTACTCGGTAATGGTCGTTAGCATATCAACAGTAGACCTGGTGAAGCGAAACCCGTACTGTTTGTCAGAGAGAAGCCCGTTGGCCATAAGATGCTGAATCACCTCGGCGTTGATAATGGCTTCGAAAACTTTGCCAAAAATTGGAAGGAGACTAATAGGACGGTAATTGGCGGGGTCTGAGGGTTCGCCAGAATTCTTAAATATAGGAACTACGCAGGAGGACTTCCAACAGGCAGGAAAGCAGGAAGCAGATAGGCAGAGGTTATAGAGTTTAGAGATGACAGAGGAGAGTTCTGGGGCACATTTCTTCAGTACTATGACTGGGATTCCGTCGCCGCCGCTCGCTTTGTGTGGGTCAAGTTGTGCAATTATCTTGGCGACCAGCGAGGGTGTTATGTGGACGTTATTTAGTTGAGCCTTAGTTCTGGGTGGGAAGTCTGGTGTAGGTATTCCTAACGAGTCCAGTGTCGAATTGGTTGAGAATCTACGGTCAAAGCATTCAGCCTTGTCGGCTGGGGAGGTGAGAACTTCAAATTCATTGATTAGTGGGGGTATTGAAGTCTTGTTCCTGCTGAGCACGCTTTTGCAGAGACGCCAGTAATCTTTGGAGCCAAACTTAGAGAATGCTATGCGTTGCCTAATTCTGGTAGCAAACGCCCTCTTGGCTTCGTTCAGTACTTTTTTACACTTGTTCCGTGCTGAGGTGAAAAGGCGCCTGTTTTGGTTCGACGAGCGGCTTCGATAGAGCCGGAAGAAATGGTTCCGTTGGGCAATGGCGGTCGAGCAAGCGGGTGAGAACCAGGGGGACGAATTTGGTTTTAGTTGGAATTTCCTGGCCGGGATAAAAGCATCGATGCCAGACTTAACCCAAGAGGAGACTTCGGAGGCACAGTCTTCGACAGGAAGATCGAAGACGTTGTTCCAGGGGACGTCGCAGAGGAAGTCCCTGAACGAGTCCCAGTCGGCTCTTTGGTAGCAGTCGGCTCTTTGGTAGCAGTATGATATTCTGCTGGTCTGGTTTTCTTGGGTAGAGTTAGTGCTGATTGATATGTTTACGGAGACTACGGTGTGGTCAGAGTTTCCGAGGGGGCAGAGTTGCCTGGTAGTGCAGGAGTCTGGGATGGAGGTAAAGCAAAGATCGAGTAAAGAGTCCCTTCCTTTAGGGTTTTTAGAGAAACGCGTGGGGAAGTCCACCACTTGCGTTAGAGCTTGGGCTATTGAAAAGTGCATGGTGCGGATCCCAGCAAGGTCGGTGGCTGAGTTTTCAAGCCACTTGGTGTGGTGGGCGTTAAAATCGCCAAACACAAATATATGGGCAGATGGGTGAGAAGAAATGGCCCTGTCGATATTAGTAGAGATGCTATCAAGTACCTTATAGTCAGAGGAGGAGGGGGAGCGGTAGAGGAAGAAGAGATAGCTAACCGAGCTTAGAAGTGAGAGACGGAAGCACATGAAGGAATGATCAAGGGATTCAAGAGCTGTGACCCTGGCTAGGGGGAGTTGTTCGCTGACATATACACCAAGCCCATGCATATGGACATTGGAGTCCTTCCTGAAGAGAGGAAGGTAACCAGGAACGAACAGCTTTGAAGAGGGGATAGAAGGGTCAAGGTTAGTCTCACATATAGCTAAGATATCGGGTGAGTTAGTTAGAAAGAAAGATTCTACACTATTAAAGTTACTGCGAATACCTCGTAACGTAACGCAGATAGGTTTGGGCGATTTACCACTAGCTGGTTTAGGCTTGCTATTTTGTTTGTTTAATTTCATGCTGGTTATAGTTGTGGATAGAGAGAGGTCTAGAGTAGGGTCAGATGGTCGTTAATTGCAGCAGGTGAAGGATGGTGAATGGCGCCGCCTGCAGCATAATGTGGCCTCGGCGTTGCCCATCGGAAATTCATGCAGGGACGCCCGTCCATGCGCGAAATGGCACTACAGGAACCCCGATATTATTCAACTGTTGATCAGAGCAGCCGCTCAAGACGCTACGCAAGAGTTCGGGCTCCTAACTACCAGTCGGAAGCAGCAACCAGGAAACTACCAACCCGGTACCCTCAGAATGAAGAGACATTGCCACCATACTCACCAACTGCAAAAAGCTTCCAGCCGATCCGACATAAAGACCGAAAAAGAGAGAGATCATCCGGGAACCCCTTCCTAAACAAGAAACAAGGCGATCACCTCTACTCATGTCCAAAAGAAGTGGGTGGAGTGTGAGACCGGGCGATAGAAGGTACTATCTACTCCAATTAAAAAAAAAGAATAAATGTGTGACTGAAGGTAACTAAGTTTTAACTTAGTAAAAGTCAAACCTAAATTTGATAATTAAGAACAATTTACACAAACATAGTCGCAGTGCATTACAAAAGCGACAAGTAGAAAACTTAGGTTAGGAACAAAAATTAGACAGGAAAGATAAGAACCAAATAAATAAACAAATAAATTCAAAAAATAAGATCACACTGGCTAAAACTTACCAGTTGCAGGCTGGCTGACAGAAAAAAAGTTAAGAAAATTTCAAAAATTATCTTCATTTTGTTTCTTCTATTCAGTTCTGGAAAGTTTAAGTTACCTTTAAGTAAGCAGTAACAGACAGTAGTGTGAGGGTGGGGGGATCACCTCAAAGCCATGTGTCCAGTTAGCAAGGGAGGGAGAGAGAACAGTAAAAAAAAAAAAACATGGCCGGTCTTAGAATTCCTACATATAATCAAAACCCTAATATACCAAACCTAAATTTGATAATTAAGAACAATTTACACAAACATAGTCGCAGTGCATTACAAAAGCGACAAGTAGAAACCTTAGGTTAGGAACAAAAATTAGGCAGGAAAGATAAGAACCAAAAAATAAATAAATAAATAAATTCAAAAAATAAGATCACACTGGCTAAAACTTACCAGTTGTAGGCTGACTGACAGAAAAAAAAGTTAAGAAAATTTCAAATCGGCTCGGAACGAGAAATCGGGGAGCCGAGTTCGAATTCCAGTTGAATTCATTGCATTCACTTACGGGCAAATACCCTTGGGAAAGGTATTAATCCGTCTCTTTCTTACAGTTATGGGTTAAATAACAGGACAGATTGGGTTATATAAACTTGGCTGGCAACCAGACTACCGCAAAATCAATGGCAACCTACTGCGGGATAATCTTCTGCCCAGTCAGTCATGTCTCTTTCGAGACATGATCGCCCAAGCGTGTTTCACATATGGCACTTAACTGACTGAAGGAACGTGGATGATACGGTGCTGATAGCAGACACGGAAAGGAAACTACAGGTTTTCCTACAGAAACTAGCGGAAGAGAGTAACAAGAAAGGACTACAAATAAACTGCGAGAAAAACTAATGCATGGTCATCAGCAAAAAGAGCAGCTCAAAATGCAAAATACAGGTGGAGGGATACTAAAATCAAGCAGGTGCAAAACTTTAAATACATGGGAAGTGTTCAACAGAAGATGGAAAGTTTATCACAGAAATCCGTAATCGATTTGACATGGCGAAGGACGCGTTCCAGCAGCTAAGTACAGTATTAAAAGAAAGGAAAATTTCAATAGAAACAAAGATTAGCACTGGATTGCTATGTGATGTCAGTTCTTCAATATGGCAGTGAATGCTGGACATTATCATCAAAGATGAAGGTAAAACTTGAGGCAACTGAAATGTGGTTCTACAGAAGCATACTGGATATAAAGTGAGGGATCAATTCCATATTGCAATCAATGCATAAACTGGCCCCTCACTTTGTGGCCACACCTGTTTTTATACATTCATATTCCTGAGATCCAAAAGCACAAGGTTGCATTCCAGAAGTTGAGCAAAATATTAAGAAACAGGACAATTTCGCTAGAAACAAAGAAGAGAGTACTGGATTGCTATGTGATGTCAGTTCTTCAATATGGCAGTGAATGTTGGACAATATCATCAAAGATGAAGGTAAAACTTGAGGCAACTGAAATGTGGTTTTACAGAAGGATGCTGTGGATCGAGCATGTGAGCAATGATAAGTTTTTTGAAATTATAACTGTATTATAACTGTACCGTTTTTTTTTTGTTTTTTTTCTAATCATATCACCCCGAGCAAAGCAGTAACGCCACTGATGTGCAGGGGGCTATGTAAGAGTGAAAAGATTGGAAAAGGGAAAAGAGAAAAGAGAAAGCCGGAAACCACCTCTTAAACAGGGAACAAGGGATGAGCCTCTTCACCTGTTCAATAGACATAAACCTAAAAGAAATTAATACTGAGCATCGGGAAGAGACAGCTGAATTTTCTGGGACAAGCAATTCGGAAGGAGAGCTTGGAAAACCTGTTACTAACGGACCACATAGAGGGAAAAAGAGACAGGAGACAGCAGCGTGTGACTTACTTGACTGGCCTGTGCGGGTCAATGGCGGAACGGCGGTGTAACAGGGGAAAGCGTACTGAGAGCCACCAGGGATAGGGAGATGTGGAAAGCTATGATCGCCTACGTCCGTAAGGAACAAGGCACATAGAAGAAGAAGAATTTAGTACCCAACGATATAATATCAATCTTCGTATATGGCAATTCATACTGAATAATTCCTTCACAGAAGAGAAGATAATGGTAGCCAACAGAATTGCAGTTCCACGGATGAATGCTGAGAATACAATGTACGTTGCGAGTAAAGAAAATAAATCTTAAAGAAATGGGAAACAAACAGGAGAATTTTATTCAGAATAAAAAAGAAACAGCTGAAATCCTCGGGACATCATAAAATTCTTGAAAGAACTAAACCAGCCGAAGTTCCACAACATACGTTCTTCAATATTCCTGATATTCGTACCAATTTAATCCTTTTCTCTCTTCTTGAAACATCTTGTTCCTGTGTTCTTAATTTATTTATGTTTCTTTCATTTTCAGTACCTCATTCCAACTTGGTTGCTTTTATCATCTTCATTCCAGTGGAATGATAAAAACGAATATATATAATATATATATATATATATATATATATATATATATATATATATATATATATGAGAAGAATTAAGGTAAACACCTTATTTCATAGTAAATCGGAAGTATGGGCCTATTTCAGGGGAACCATTAATAACTTTTGTCTTTATTGTACAAAACATTTTACATGAATGAAATTTACAAAGACCTAAAAAAACGAATAAAAATAAAGGTCGCTCCCTTAAAAGAAAGAATTTAAGAAAAAATACATATTTACATCGGTTTGGCGAATACACACACATATTCACACATAATCATATATATATACACGCAACATATAATCAAAGAGCCGGTTTAAATGATGTTAAAGTTTTAGCCCCTCATCCATTCCTCTGAAGAATTTACACACCTCACACTATCTGACGGAATATATATTGTTTATTTGTACACCATTGTTATATGTGTCGAGGTTTTGTTTCTTGGCTTTTATATATATACAGGTTTTTATGTTATAGTATTGCTTACATATGTCTGTTCGTATATCTGCATATGTATGTATGTATGTATGTGCGTGTACATATATGTGTATACATCTATATGCGTGTGCGGGTATGTGTGTACGCATTTACGTGTGTGCGTGAGTTGTATGTGTACATATATATGTTTTTTACATTAATAAAGTTATACTGCATTATAACTGTATCGTTGACCGAAAAATTTACCAACATTATTGTATTATTAAGTTATATTTTATTATTATTATTATGTCATTTTTTCATCATATTTCGATTTCTGCTTTGGTCTCACTACCAACCAATCTGAGGGGAGACCTAAGGCAGGTTGTGGCGTGTTGTTATGACTCCAGTTCATGTTTTTCTATCTTCCCTATCATCCCAAGCATTACATAGATAAAGTTTTCCTTAGTGTGTGGGCTGTACTTAATAAGACAATTTTTTTGTATATCTCTTAAGCTGGGGTTTCCAGGGATTCTTTCAATGTGTTGTTTTGTTCCATTTTTCATCATTCCAAGTGCACCTACTATCACTGGCACAACTCTTGTTTTCAATTTCCACATTTTTTCATTATTATTATTATTATTATTATTATTATTATTATTATTATTATTGCATTGTTAACCGAATAATTAGTATAATTTTGATTGTATAATGGTGTGGTGGTAATTGTGATCAAAACGGATTGATTAGCTAGTATATCTTAATTGATTAATTTCCCTAGGTTTTTTAAAATTCCAATTTCTTATCCTTTCACTAGTAATATGTAAATTTAATTTTAAACTAAATAATTAAGTTAAAGCAACTAGGCTTACTTTTAAATTATGTTTTAAATTTTTTTGATTTTATATTGTATTATATTTGTTTTGTTGATTATATAATTAATATAATTTTGATTATATAGTGGTGTGATGATTTTGTGATCACAACGGATTGATTAAATATATATTTAATATCTCTTAAATATATATTTTTTAGACTCCAATTTCTTATCTTTTCATTGTTAATATTTAATATTCATTTTTATTTTTTATGTTTAATTTCATTTTCTCCTATCATTTTTTCTTTCGATTTTAAATTTTTTCCTCTCTTCTTTCTTCTTCTTCCCTTTTCATTTACGCTTTAAGATACTTACCCTTTCTTTTGAACGCTCTCTCTCTCTCACACACACACACACACACACCCACACACACACACTTAACCCACTTTCTTTACGTGTCAAATCTGCAGTCTAACTGACATGCTGAATGTATCTTTAAATTTTAGTTGACATCCGCTCTTACGCGTGCTCTTTGATTATATATTGCATATGCTTATGTATGAATACGTGTGTGCATTCGCCGAACTGATGTAATGATGTATTTTTTCTTAAATTTTCTTATTTAAGGGAGCGAGCTTTATTTTTATTCGCTTTTTTTTAGGTCTTTGTAAATTTCATTCGTGTAAAATCTTTTAAACAATAAAGACAGATTCTGAGGATGGTTCGCCTGAAATAGGGCCATAGTTCCGATTAAGCATGAAATAACATTTCTGCCTTATTTTTTTATATTTGCTTTATGTGTATATATATATATATATATATATATATATATATATACATATATATATATATTTAGAGTTATCTTAGAGAGTTATCCTACCACTTCATATACAGGATACTCCTTTGGATTCTTCTATATGTACATCGCATGCTGATATATATATATATATATATATATATATATATATATATGAGAGAGAGAGAAATAATAAAATAAATACTTGAGAAACAATAAAATATGGATTTATTTTGGGGTAGCCAACATTATCATAAGGCCTTTATTTACTATTCTGAAGTATTTTTTGTGTTGTTAATTGTTTGTATTGGCGAATTAGTTTATAGGGATCCATATTGTAGAAATGTTGTTCAGATAGACAGGGTATTTCCCATCTCCTTTAATATATATATATATATATATATATATATATATATATATATATATATATAAAAGCAAAAAAAAGAAAAAGATTGAGCGAGCCTCTTACCTGATGCGTGAATAAATGGCGGAATAAGTTTAGGAGAGAGGGCAAAAAAAGATTAATATTTTAAACAGCATCACAGGAATAAAAGTTTTTCGGGAGCCATGATTGCCCACAGCAAATGAAGATGACAGGGAATATAAAATAAAATAAATAAATAAATGGTTTTAAAGAAATTATTTTAAATAAACATGTATTTGTGGTTAAATTATTCTCTAGCACCACATTGATTCTGTGTATAAATTAAGAGATAACAAAATATTTGGTGTATATTGGTTTAATTAAAAAATGTGGATAAGAATGCATTAATTTATAGAAATACATCACAATTATAGAAGTACTAACTTTGACGATATGGATTGGTAGTATTACAATGTATTAGGTTTTCTGGAAAGTACATGCCGATTTTTAAGGAACACAAAACAAAATTGTGCCATTAAATATTTATTCAACTAAATATGAACCATTTTGTTGCACAAACTCCCTACATTTTCATTCAGCTTCAGGATTTCGTCTAACAAGGATTTCCATAGTTCCCCGCCAAATAACTCATTAAGATGTTCTCTATGTCATCAAACAATTGAGAGATTGAGATTATTTTGCAAGTACCTGAATAAATGAATATCCGAAGGAGCAATCGAAAGACGAAATGGCATGGCCAATGGCGCATTTCAGAAGCTAAACAAGATACTGAAAGACATTAAAATCTCATTAGAAACAAAGAAAAGAGTGCTTGATTGCTACGTGATATCTGTTCTTCTGTATGGAAATAAATTCTGGACGATCTCATCAAAGATGAACGGGAGGCTTGAGGCAGCAGAAATGTGGTTTTACAGAAGGATGCTGAGAATATCATGGATGGGGTACGTGTGCAGCTATGACGTGTTAGAAAGGATGGATACAAGAAAAAACTGATACTAAAATCAGGAAGAGACAAATGCGGTTCCTGGGACACGTAATGAGGAAGGAAGGCCCGGAGAACTTGATACTCACAGGTCGGATAAATGGAAGGAGAGACAGGGGAAAGCAGCGCGAGACGTACCTGCTTGGTCTGAGCAAATAGTTGACGGGGCGGGGATTAGAAGAGACACCAAGAGAAAATCTATTGACGGTAAGGGTAGCAATCCCAGCCAAGTTGCAACAATTTTTCTGACTCTTCAAAGAAGCTGAGATCTGGTATTACCCTGATAAAAAATAATGTTTCCTGTTTGCCAATTCTGGCGTTTTTCTTGAATTACTGCCTTTAGTTCGTCCAGTTGTAAGCAGAACAGTTCATACTCAATTGACTGGGTACATGGAAGAAGCTTATGGTATTTCATTCCAATTCCGCCACATGAAGGCCTACATTTGGAGTTGTAAATGTTGGCTTATCTAGATTGACCGGGATTGTTTCCGCTGAATATTGTTGTAATCTATCCATTTCTCATTACCCGTCAAACTTTACTTAAAAAAATTAGTTAAAAATGGAACATTTTAATAGAGTTATACAACAAATCACACACAAAAACGCAACCCAAATTATTTTTTCACTCAGACAATGTGGTACACAAATATCGTAGTTTCACTAAGTGCTCATAAATGTTGGATTTTGGTAAATTTAGTGTTTCTGCTAATTCTAATCTTGTGTAATTCGGGTTAAAGTCAATGTCTTCATTTGTTCGTCTCCCTATCCCTTCTGGTTCTCAGTACCCTTTCCCCTGTTACACCGCCGTTCCGCCATTCACCCGCACAGGCCAGTCAAGTACGTCACATCTGTAGTGGGGGTTTGCCTGAGAGTTCTTCAACAATGAAGCTACAATCACAAACTCTAAACCAGCAAACAACTTCCATTCAGTTATGTTTGATAAAGCATTTTCACCAAGCACAGACCATGTTTTGTTGCTTGTGAGTCATTTTTGTCTTTACAGTAAAAAAAAAAACATCAATCGTCTAAAATGCTCTTCCATTTTGATAGGGATACAAAACTGACAAGAATTAAGTAATTTTAAATTTTCTTTCTCAAGAGAAGGTTTGAAGTGGGCTGTAATCAGAAATATAAGTGTATTTTATTTGTCGATAAATTTGACATATTTTAACTTTTTAGGGCATGAGCGACTAGAAATCGTCTTCAATTTTCCAGGCAACTCAATAACTTTTATATGGTGACTTATAAAATACAGCATATTTTGAATAAATTCATTGATAGAAGTACAAGATAATATGATATGATATATGCAACATATAATCAAAGAGCACGCGTAAGAGCGGATGTCAATTGAAAGAATGAAAACGATATTTGGTTATTGGGATTGATAAAAATTCAACGTAATTTCGGCAGATTGCTGGCTAGACAATGTAATTTTACCGGAGATGTAGTTGGTTATATCTATATCTTTAATATGTACGAGGTAACCAGAATGATAGATCGGGTGTGCAGGTGAAAATGCCAATATGCTGCTGAAATGGCCACCACGCACACCTGAATTGCGATTTTTTCTATGAAGCTACGTGAAAAAGGCCTATATCTGCCCTCTACTTACAAGAGTAGAAAAACTTAGAAGAGAATCACTGAGGCGCGGGAGAATGTTACACAAGACATGCTACAACGTGTTTGGCAGAAGCTGGGCTAGCGACTTGAGGGAATATCGAACATTGGGGGAATATTTGTGAAGCCTTGTGAATCGGTTATAAAGTTTACATCCCTTTGAATACCTTGTGAAAATTTTCACGAATAAATATGCTGCTATTCAATATATAGACAATTTAATTGTGTTTGCATCGTTATAATCATATCACCCCAAGCAAAAGCATTTTACTGCCAATGTTTTGCAGGGCGTTACATAGGAGGAAATTTATGAAAAAGAGTGATAGGTTATAGGGGGTATCAGGAAGTGGGTAAGAGAAGGATGAGAATACTGATAAGAGTTGAGTAGACAGATAAGGAAGAATGATAGAGAGAGGATGCTGGTGAGATAGGAGGTTATTGACTTTACATTTGAATTCTTAGAAATTGTAGCTGTCTTGGAAGCAAGTAAACGGAAGGGAATTCCACAGGCGGGAAGTGCGAGAAAAGAAGCTGTTGGAGTAGAATTTTCGTTTATAATTTACTGGTTACACAATAAAATGGTAGGACCTAGTTGCTAATCTTGTGGATTGAGTAAATTTATATATAGGGGGCACCAGTGAGGTAAGTTCATCAGAGCAGAAGCCGTGAAAGTATTTGTAGAAGAGACACAGGAAAGCTACATTGAGTCGGTGAGAAAATGATGCCAAGTTGGGATCGATCACATAACAGATTCTCCGTTGGATTCTCCGTTACTTTTAAATCTATATTTTTTAAAGTCATTCATAGAAATAAAATAGTAATTTTAGCGAGCATTTATTGTAACCTATATTATAATATATATTTTTATATCTGCATTTTTACATTGATAAAAATAAAAAGTAATATTCGGCAATATTTATTTTACATTGATAAAAATAAAAAGTAATATTCGGGAATATTTATTTTACATTGATAAAAATAAAAGGTAATATTCGGCAATATTTATTTTACATTGATAAAAATAAAAAGTAATATTCGGCAATATTTATTTTACATTGATAAAAATAAAAAGTAATATTCGGGAATATTTATTTTAATCTATATTATAATATATATTTTTATATCTGTATTTAAAATTGATAAATATAAAAAGTAATATTCATGAATATTTATTTTAATCTATATTATAATATATATTTTTATATCTGTATTTAAAATTGATAAAAATAAAAAGTAATATTCGGGAATATTTATTTTAATCTATATTATAATATATATTTTTATATCGGTCTTTTTACTTTGATACAAATAAAAACTAATATTCGTGAATATTTATTTATTCTATATTATAATATATATTTTTATATCTGTATAAAAAAATTGATAAAAATAAAAAGTAATATTCGGGAATATTTATTTTAATCTATATTATAATATATATTTTTATATCGGTCTTTTTACTTTGATACAAATAAAAACTAATATTCGTGAATATTTATTTATTCTATATTATAATATATATTTTTATATCTGTATAAAAAAATTGATAAAATTAAAAAGTAATATTCGGGAATATTTATTTTAATCTATATTATAATATATATTTTTATATCTGTATTTTTACATTGATAAAAATAAAAAGTAATATTCGGGAATATTTATTTTAATCAATATTATAATATATATTTTTATATCTGTATTTAAAATTGATAAAAATAAAAAGTAATATTCATGAATATTTATTTTAATCTACATTATAATATATATTTTTATATCTGTATTTAAAATTGATAAAAATAAAAAGTAATATTCGGGAATATTTATTTTAATCTATATTATAATATATATTTTTATATCGGTCTTTTTACTTTGATACAAATAAAAACTAATATTCCTGAATATTTATTTATTCTATATTATAATATATATTTTTATATCTGTATAAAAAAATTGATAAAAATAAAAAGTAATATTCGGGAATATTTATTTTAATCTATATTATAATATATATTTTTATATCGGTCTTTTTACTTTGATACAAATAAAAACTAATATTCGTGAATATTTATTTATTCTATATTATAATATATATTTTTATATCTGTATAAAAAAATTGATAAAAATAAAAAGTAATATTCGGGAATATTTATTTTAATCTATATTATAATATATATTTTTATATCGGTCTTTTTACTTTGATACAAATAAAAACTAATATTCGTGAATATTTATTTATTCTATATTATAATATATATTTTTATATCTGTATAAAAAAATTGATAAAATTAAAAAGTAATATTCGGGAATATTTATTTTAATCTATATTATAATATATATTTTTATATCTGTATTTTTACATTGATAAAAATAAAAAGTAATATTCGGGAATATTTATTTTAATCTATATTATAATATATATTTTTATATCTGTATTTAAAATTGATAAATATAAAAAGTAATATTCATGAATATTTATTTTAATCTATATTATAATATATATTTTTTATCTGTATTTAAAATTGATAAAAATAAAAAGTAATATTCATGAATATTTATTTTAATCTATATTATAATATATATTTTTATATCTGTATTTAAAATTGATAAAAATAAAAAGTAATATTCATGAATATTTATTTTAATCTATATTATAATATATATTTTTATATCTGTATTTTTACATTGATAAAAATAAAAAGTAATATTCGGGAATATTTATTTTAATCTATATTATAATATATATTTTTATATCTGTATTTAAAATTGATAAAAACAAAAAGTAATATTCATGAATATTTATTTTAATCTATATTATAATATATATTTTTATATCTGTATTTTTACATTGATAAAAATAAAAAGTAATATTCGGGAATATTTATTTTAATCTATATTATAATATATATTTTTATATCCGTATTTAAAATTGATAAAAATAAAAAGTAATATTCATGAATATGTATTTTAATCTATATTATAATATATATTTTCATATCTGTATTTTTTATATTCATTGATAGAGATTAAAAAGAATTATTCTACATAATGTGTTAATAAGTACAAGCTGTTTTGGATGTATTGATTAACAGAAATACAATGTAATTTGGAATATATTGTCTGACAGAGGTAAAACATAATTTACGGTTACTGGGCGACTTCAATACCACAATAACTTCGTGAATTAATCGGTAAAAGTGCAAGGCTTTCTTTTAGAAAAAAAGAATACAAATACAACGTAATCTAAACTTATTTATAAATAGAACTTTGTCTCTGTGTGTGTGTCTGTGTATGTGTGTCCGTTACCTATAGACTCCGAAACGGCTGAACCGATTTTCTTGAAAATTTACACAGTTGTACTATAAGCGTATGCTAGTGTTCTTAGTTAGGTTTTGTGTCGAGGTACTCCGGATAAATATCGAAAATCGATAATCGAAAAATCGAGTTATAGAACGGAATGGTCCGATTTTAATTAAATTTGATACACTCATAGACAAAGACATAAGAAACGATATTCATAAGTTTCAATGTTGCAGTTCTTACAATAGTTCAGAAAATCGATAATATATATATATAAAAGGCAAGATGTTTGTATGTGTGCCTGTTTATTTGCCTGTATGTCTGTATTTTTTCAGCCCTTTTTTGCTGTTTGCAGTTCTTACAATAGTGCAAAAAAATCGATAATATATATCTATATCTATCTATATATATATCAGGTAATATGTTTGTGTGCGTGTCTGTTTATCTGTGTGTATGTCCTTTATACATATCCACAAATTTTATCCGATTCTCTCCAAACTTCACACAAATATTTTTTAGGCTGACTCTGAGCTCCAGGACCATGGATTAGTTTTAAAGCTTTCATTACACCCGAGCAACGCCTGGCTATACTGCTAGTTTAATATATTGAAATATAGAAATATAATTAAATAGGGCATATTAGTCGTTAGATCTCATCCTGTTACAGTTGAAACGGCTGGATGTACCCTTAAGATTTCTGACATCGCACTTCCGGTGTGTGGAACTTTGTTCCGGCTTCTTGCTCCCCAAAATACTTAGTTTTCCAAGCTGTTTTCAGATAAATACACCAAAGTCGCACTCTGTCTATTTCCTACTGAAAGTTAAATTTTGAGTTGAAAGGTTTTCTTGTAATAATAAATAGTAAATGCATATGGTATTTATTGTCTACTGTCATTATTCTTCATTAGATAAATTTTACCGGCTGCATATTTTGCGACAAATTGGGTGTATTGCGCAAGACAAACTGTTCTATTATCAATGGCGACATCTTACCGGTTTGTGCCAATCGATTCTTAAAATTGCTGGTTGGCTGTTTTGTTTTTATGGCATATCAAACTCGGCGCGTCAAATATTGCCAACTAAATATTATTTATTGTTGGTAATACATTTTTTCTTTCAACAATTTATTGTTGTTTTATATAGATTTTGTGTCTAGTAATACTTTTTTCTTTTATCAAGTTTTCTTTTTTAAGAAAAGGCATGGTCCTCAAGTCCTACCCTTGTTTTTTTAACCCATAACTGGAGGGAAGGGACAAATTAATACCTTTCCCAAGGGTACCAGTGCTTAAGTGAACGCAGCTTATTCAACTAACTAGAATTCGGAGTCGGCTCACCGACTTCTCTGTCCGAGCCGATATTCACTGCACCACAACGTACATCCGCCACTAAACGCTTACAGCACCTGGTATTCCCAAGCGTTCACCCATCTAAGTACTGACCAGGCTCAACGTTGCTTAACTTTGGTGATCGAGCGAGAACCGGTGTATTCAACGTGATAGGCCGTAAGCCTCTTAAAATTGTAAAAGCTTAACAGATCACCGCTTGTTGGGTTTACCGAAAATAATCTTATATATTAATAACCGATATAAAGTAGCTAAAAATATAATTAATATGTACTGTATGTTTTTCAGGTGCTGAATGAGAGTTTTAAGTGATGTATTGTTGGGAAAGGTATTAATCCGTCTCTTCCTTCCAGTTATGGGTTAAATAGCAGGACAGACTGGGTTCTATAGCCTTGCTAGGCAACCAGTCTACCGCAGAAAGCAATGGCAACCTACTGCGGGATAACCTTCTGCCCAGTCAGTCATATCTCTTTCGAGACATGATCGCCCAAGCGTGTATCACGTATGGCACTTAACTGACTGATTGTTGTATCCCGGAGGAGGTGGGGATAAACAGAGAAAAGAATAGTGTAAGAAATACTCTAAACACTGAGTATATATAAATAGAGATTTATTATATGTTAGTACAATAAACCAAATACATGTACACGAATAACACTTATGAAGGCAGCGTCTTTGTATAGGACGTATGCGTCCGTCGTGAGAAGAAAGCTTCCGTCACTCCCATGTAATGACGTAGAGTGTAGTATAGTCAGTCGCTCGCTTTCCTC
Organism: Ascarosepion bandense; assembly: GCA_037127315.1. Classification (NCBI taxonomy): domain Eukaryota; kingdom Metazoa; phylum Mollusca; class Cephalopoda; order Sepiida; family Sepiidae; genus Ascarosepion; species Ascarosepion bandense. Next base: position 292,695 of record JBBBDQ010001405.1, on the reverse strand, counting down.
CTCTAACACTGTACGCTCCTGTTTGATTCCCGTCGCGGTCTTTTATGACCTGGGCCATACCCATTTCTTGGTAGGACCAGGATATTCCTCTACACAATATCTCTCCAGAACATGTATATAATTTAATGTGACAAAAGAAATGTCTTGACGTTAATAATGTGGCATATTTTTCACTAATAATTTTTTTAGGTCTTACTAATTTTTTGAGACTGCAGTTTGAATGTGGCTACGAAGACATAACACCAGATGATGGCACTAGAGTAAAAAAACATCTTACTTCTGGACAGAAATATGATAAAACAAGAATTTAAATCTGGAAATATCTTTTTTTTCCATTAAATTTTTGAAAATGGTTTCATTCTTTTTAATACTATACAGTTTCTCGGACTGAAAAGAAAATAAGCAGAATAGGATTCTAAAGACTACCTGTAACCGGTTCCTGAAAATCTGGAATGTCATTATTTAGTATTCTGCAATTTCCGATACATGGAAATTTCACACTGAAATATCTTTGGAGAGAGAAACTTTTTACGAGAAAAGTTTTCGTTTATATTAGTTGACGATTTGTCAATTGACGCGCCAATGAAAGAATATCGCTATATTCGGCTTCTTTTAGTATTTTTGGCGAACTACTGATAACCAAATGACCCAATTACATATATCATATTTTAAAAATATTATATACTAGCACCATAACCCGGCGTTGCCCGTGCAACTCAGAACATTTTAGTAGTAGAAGATGCCACTTTTTATTTTACATATTTTTTTTTTTTTAATTAAAAAAAAAATACTTCTTTTGTTTCAAAATGACGGGATAAAATTATTCACATTTTTTTGTTGACCAAATGAATTTTTAAAACGTCGGAATAAAATTTAAATATAAAGGCTTAATATTTTTTTATAATAAAAAAATATTTTAGTCGCGTTTGACACGTGTTATTTGATTTCTGTGACGTAATTCAGCAAACATTTTAGATCTTAGATGTTTTACAAAGCAAATATAAACAATGGTTCCCATTAGCCAAAAAGTGCGAAAGGGAATATTGCTGAACTTAAACTCAAAAATTATGTGTCGACCTGGCCTTCCTGTAGTCCCTTCATGTGTCCCTAGAAAGTTTGAATGGCGTAGCGTAAAAAATGTAGGCGTGCATAGGGAACAGTCACACACAGACTCACAGATTACCTTTTATACAGATATAGATATTCAACAATCTGCGTGGATGTTTTTTTATTGAGAGATTTTTTTCTTAATTTTAAATTCTGCATTATAATCTTCTGCATTATAAAGACAATGTTACAAATTAAAATGAAACCGTACGTGACATTTTCTTTAACTCGGATTTAATTGAAAGAAAATTCGAGAACTTGAGGTCGTACTATATTTGTATAAGAAATTGATACATAACGATCATCGTAATTACAGTCTATAACGCATTCATGTGCGTTGTGGTGCAGTGGATATCGACTCGGAACGACAAGTCGGGGGGAGCGGAGTTCGAATTCCAGTTAAATTTATGACATTCACATACGCACAAATACCTTTGAGAAAGGTATAAATCCGTCTCTTCTCTCCAATTATGGGTTAAATAATGGGACAGATTAGGTTTTATAGCCTTGGCTGGCAACCAGACTACCACAGAAAGCAATGACAACCTACTGTGGGATAATCTTCTACCCAGTTAGTCATGTCTCTTTCGAGACATGATCGCCCAAAGTGTGTATCACGTATGGCACTTAAGTGACTGATTGAATATAATAGTTGGAAACATAATTAAAATTTGAACTGGGCATAAAGTGGGGGATCAGTTTTCTATTGTTAAGAAGTAATAAACTGATCCATAATGTAATATAATCTATCTCTTATCTATCCAGGACAGATTGGGTTCTATAGTCTTGGCTGGCAACCAGTCTACCGCAGAAAGCAATGGCAACCTACTGCGGGATAATCTTCTGCCCAGTCAGTCATGTCTCTTTCTAGACATGGTCGCCTAAAGCGTGTTTCACGTATGACACTTAACTGACTGACTGAATATAATAGTTGGAAATATAATTATAATTTGTACTGGGCATAAAGTGGGGGGTCAGTTTTCTATTGTTAAGAAGTAATAAACTGATCCCCCACTAATACTTAATATAATAATGTAATATAATCTATCTCTTATCTGTCCAGGACAGATTGGGTTCTATAGACTTTGCTGGCAACCAGTCTACCGCAGAAAGTAAAGGCAAATTACTGCGGGTTAATCTTCTACCCAGTCAGTCATGTCTCTTTCAAGACATGATCGTCTAAAGCGTGTATCACGTATGGCACTTAACTGACTGACTGAATACACTCATCCTAACTTTGGGCTACGAACTTCCAGGAATAAATGCACTGACTTTTATTCAGTTTGTTGCAGTTAACTTTCAACTAAATATAAAATTTCTCTAACTTTTACCCGAGATTTGTGTTTATTAAATATTAAATATGTTCGGTTTGTGTTTTAGAACAAAAATTATACAGCATCTGCCGTACTAAAAACAAGCATGAGACAAGCTTGCAGCAAAATAAACTTACACTAGCAGAAACAAAATTATAAAGATAAACTTGCCAACGGCTAGAGGACATTTCACTTTAGCGTCGGAGAATAGAAAAGACAAAATTATTCATGATATCTTGCATTAACAAATACACTGGACAGCAGTGAATATGATGTAATGTCTGCGGAAGAAGACAACACTAATCTCTCAACGACGACGACATCGGTGATGACGAAGGCAACATCGATAAAACTGGCATGATATCTCTCACTGAAAAAGGACCGAAGTGTCGTAGATAAAAATGTGCGTAATATATTTCTGTATAATGTATTTTCTTTTGCTTACTTAAAACGAATACAAGTGACAGTGTAACGGTTAACGGATATGAAGAAGAAATAGCTAGGCATGGATCAAACGCCGACCGAGTTCCTTACGCATTAAGTTCACTTTCATTAAAACACGCTACGGAAAGGTGTGTAGCCATCTTTTCTCTCCATATGGAGCAACTCACAGAAATAACTGTTTTCTCTCTTTTAACAGTTAGCGTCTTGGAAAGAGAAGTCAGTTTTCGGTCCCCGGTTGTGTCCATTACGTTAACTTTTGAATAGTGATTTACTAAGCGTAGTTTAATGTGGTATAAAACCGAAAGTAAGGGACACTCAGTGAGGATCGCACTCAGTATTTGTGTATCCCCCACTGAGGCAAAATGTGGCGGAGCTACCACTGGGTTAAAACTCTCCTCTTGGAGGCAGAGGGCTGGCAGTGCGTAAGGCAGTTACTGCATAAAAACGCGGTATTCAGTATTTAGTTACCTCTCCACTAGGGCAAAATGTTGCACAAGGCCTTTTTAACGTGGGTTCTCCGGGTCATATAGCCCCGCCAAAAATATCTTTCTAATTTTGCCCAGTCGTGACTCTACCCTTCGGCGGAGCCACTACTAGGTTAATACTCCCCGCTCGGGGGCAAAAAAGCTGACAATGCGTAAGGCAGTTACTGTAAAAAAACGCGGTATTCAATATTTAATATATATATATACCTGCAATATCCGATGCTTGGTCGAATAGTCGACTTATAACTAAGACAGATAAATACTGAAGAGAAAAGGTGTTCATTCCAACATGCGTAACTGACTAACATAGCAACTGATGCAATTTTATCTAATTTTCAGTCAACTGGAAGTCAAATTAGCCAATGTATACCAGTGGTACACATCCAGCTGAAATGCGAACCAAATTCAGTCAAATAGAATAAATATCTGGTGAAATATGTTGTATTTGAATGATTGGTAGAAAGCTAATGAACAATGAACTGCGAATGAGATACTTTAAACAAGTTTTTACTGGATTAAAATGTTGAATTATTAGGTTGTTTTTTTGTTTTTTGGGTTTTTTTTAAGCACTTCACCCCGAGCAAGGCGGAAACGCCACTATGTGCAGGGGGCTACATAAATGTAAAAAGATTAATTAGAAAAGAGTGAGGAGCACAAACTAGTTAGAAAGGAACAATAGAAAGCTGAGAAAGCAAGTGCGATGACAGATACATAGGTGGAGAGAAAGGGAGGGTTATACAGGGGTGGGGAGAGAGCTAGAGTCCTTGGGAAATAATGTCCCATTTTTTAATCAATTTTTATTCCGCATTTAAACGGTTCGTGCAATTCAAAATCGACGTATGTAGTCAGTGGGCAAGACATCTTGGAAATACAAGGTATGTGGAAAAGTCTAGTATCTAAAGACGGTGAGCTTCTGCAGTTTCCTCCTAACAAACACTTTGGCGAGCATTGCCATTAGCCAGAATGAGATTTCGTGCAGTTTCCGCTTTGGAAATTGTTTGAGGTCCTTTGACATGATCAATCCATTAAGCCGATCGTTTTTCACTGTCATAGAGAATTCAAGTCTCGTCACTGTTCGATCAAGAAATGGATCATTTGTATTTCGCACGTATAGCTTCGAACACATTTCTAAACGTCGAACTGTTTCACTGTTACTGAGTTCATGTGGAATCAATTTATCGAGTTTCTTTCCCTTGGCAATTTGCCCGTGATGGTTTGATATTGTCAAAATGCGGAAATGCATTATCTGAGACATTTTGACACATTTGTATTATTCGAAAAATATTTTCTGATATTGAATGTCTTTTGATGATAAACGTTTTCTACCCACATGGTCTTCAAAAATTCTGTTCAATGATATGTGGATTCTACAACCATTAATGTACAGATTTGAACTCATTCAAAAAGTAAACGGATATCTTATTTTAGATGTCCAATATGAGTTGTATACAATGATATAGAGCGTGTGCTGCCTAGAGCATCCCTTGAATCTACCGCCTCACCACCACAAAAATCTATATTGCACAGTGATTCGCTTAAAGTTATATATATATATTAATAATAATAACTAAATAGACTCTGTAAGTATGCAGGCCGTAAATTTATACTAAAATAAACCTCCGAAAAAACCATTAACAAACAGAACCTAAATCCGTTACAATCCGGTGTACTAAGACGTCGGATAAATGGGGAGAAAAAAAAGAAAGCCGCGGAACAAGAACAAAACATTCAATACTCCGCAGTAAAGAAAAAACCCCAAACGGAACCAAACACAAGAAAAAGTGCTCAATACAAAGTACGAAAGAAAAGATACAATAGTAGAGCAAAAACACACAAAAATCTATAGTGAGCCAAAACCTACCGCGGTTTTCACACTACGGATCGTCAGGCATCGTGTTAATATATATATATATATATATATTAACACGCCTTGTGGGCAGAGAAGAATCCAAAGGAGTATCCTTTACATATAATGGGAGGATAACTCTCTACGAGAGATTTAAACATATATGCATATAAATACATATAGAACAAATATAAGAAAAATTAAAACAGACGCGTTCCTATAAGCTTATATATATATATATATATATATATATATATATATATATATATATATATACACAAGCTTATCACTATACTTGTTTCGAAAACCCTCCGAATATATACGTGGAAGGAAAAATAGTTGTAAAATAAGAAAGAGCTAAGCATATGAACATCAGCCTAAGAGATTTGGTCCGATCCACCACGGAGCCCAAATAAAAAAAAATCATTAACAACAGTGTTCCCTGAAGATCCGTTTAGGTGAAACCTTGGTAGGTTTGTTTGCTCACTAGGTTTAATTTACTTATAAAGGTAGACTTTGAAAAACAGTAGCCACTCTAGCCTGTACGCATCGCTCATTTCAGTAAAAATGAAATTTGAGCACTCTAGCTGTTGGGCGCGTAAGACGATATGCGCTAAAACGGCTGCCTCCTTCCACCGAACGCCCCGTGGCCGAGGAGTAGAGTCGCCGACTGACGCCAAATCGGTCGGGTTTCGAGCCTGGGTTGTGTAGCAATCGGAGTCTAACCGTACTGATGAGCTGTGATACATCGAAACAGATCTGTCTGCGGATGACAATATATATATATATATATATATATATATATAACTATGCCAATGAAGACCTTACCTCTATTAACAGGACTCTGCACCATGCCACACAAACATCAGAACGCAGTCTTAGCTGTCAACCTATTTCTGAGATAACATTACTCCTTATATCGAGCCACCTAACTCCTGAGACTACAGCCGTCTTGGTTATTATATCTGGAATGCAGACGATAGATTGAACGCAAGGATTGTGGCATTCTTTTCTTTTTACCATTCACCATCCTAAAAAAAGAGACAGTTCAGAAGAGTCGTGGGAGATTCCGAAGTCGTCTGATGGCTGTAGTGGAAATCAATAGCGATTTTAATAAATAAATATACTGTTTATTATTTCAAAATATTTGTGTTTAATTTTAGTAAACATATCTGATAAAATGAGGTGTCAGTGTTTTTATGTGCGTTGTGGTGCAGTGGATATCGGCTCGGAACGAGAAATCGGAGAACCAAGTTCGAATTCCAGCTGAATTCATTGTATTCACTTACGCGCAAATACCCTTGGGAAAGCTATTAATCCATCTATTCCTTCCAGTTATGGGTTAAATAACAGGACAGATAGGGTTCTATAGCTTTGGTCGGCAACCAGTCTACCGCAGAAAGCAATGGCAACCTACTGCGGGATAATCTTCTGCCCAGTTAGTCATGTCTCTTTCGAGACATGATCGCTCAAGCGTGTATCACGTATGGCACTTAACTGAGTGTAGTTTACACGACAATTTATTTATCGCACTCTGTATATGTTCTGATTACACGGAATTTAAAGGAACCTTGAACTGTAAGTGCTGTCACAACATTAAAGCTACTTTTAATTCAATACACACAATATAGGCTGTAGCAGACAAAAACGTTCGGCGCCCATAAAGTGCTGCTCATGGCAGACTGCCTGACTCTGCCTACGGCATTAGATGCGTATATTGTTTTAGGTTTCATTCTGAAAAAGATTGATAGAAAATTAACAGAGGGGGCTCATTAATCATTAGACCGAGTAATATATTTTGGTGTGATTATTATCATAGGATATAAAACAAAAGAAAAATTGTTTATTCTAAAATCGATCATTATTTAAGAATCACTGCAAGTCGGTTAACAGAAACTATCTGAACCTAAAAAAGGAATTGATAACAAACATACTTGCTTTCTTGGTCATAAGCTTGGGTTAGTTGGAGTTTTGTCTACATCAAATAATTATTAACGGACTGCTTCCGTGGCTTTCGGCTTTAGCAGGAACCCGCCGACAGAAGCCGTCATTAAATATTCATTTTTCTCAGAATGAAAAAATATTAGATGTTGGCAAATTTTTGGTTAATCACAGTCTGAAAAATTCTCATATTTCTTTTTGTTTCTGTAAAATAGATTTCCCTGGTCAAAATTCACCGCCTACTAATCTTAGAAAATTAAAAAGAAAATTTCTTTAATCGTTTCATTTCAAGCAAACGCAGTAATGCCACTGATGCACAGGGGGCTACATAAGAGTAAACATTTAGATAGGAGGAGAGTAAAGAGAAATACGAACTAATTACAGGGGGTGTCAGAAAAGGGGCAAGACCAGGATGGGAACACAAATGTGAAGACAGTTGCGAGTGTAGAAAGAAAGGAAAAGAACTTATACTGGGTGATGTAGAAAGAACTGGAGTCAAGTGGATACAAAATGGGAATTGACATTGCATTTAAATTCCTGAAGGTTGTAGCAGTCAGGAAAGCAAGAATATGGAAGGGAGTTCCACAGACGGGAAGTGCTGGAAAATAAGCTGCTGGAGTAGAATTGTCGGCTGCATTTGGTTGATCTAAATGTGAATGGGTGGGACCCCGTTGCCAGATTGTTGCACAAGTAAACTCTTGTGTCAGGGGCACCAGTGACTTAACTTCCTCTGAGCAGAAGCTATGAAAATATTTGTAGAACAGAGGGAAACCACATCCCACCGGTAAGAAAGTTTACAGATTCTCTTTTGGAACCTGTCGAGAATACTGAGATGAACTGCAGGGCCACCTATATTATGAAAGAACTAAGAAAGCCAGACCTTTCATTGAATGAATAACGTGGGTTGAGTATGTGGGCAATGAGGAAGTTTTAAATTAAAAAATGGAAACAAAAAAAGCCACTTATTCTTAAAATCAAAAATGAGAGATAAAAGCTCTTTAGAGACAAATGAAAAAGTGTTGAACTGCCATGTAATATATATCCTCCAGGTTGTTGAATACTGGTTAATTTCCTCACGTATGAAAAGAAAACATAAGGCAAAAAAGATGTGATTCTACAGAAGCATGCTGAGAATATCATGGACAGAATTTATGTTGTAAACGATGGAGTTCTAACGGAAACGAAAGCAAAAAAATTACTTACACTAGGAATCAAAAATAGTTGAACGTTTCTTTAAAACAATGATAAGAATTTTTAATACGTAATCCTTGTATAATGTATTGAATGCTGGAAATTACGTTAGGTCTAACGACGGTTTCTCCTGAAAAGAGGGACGCAAGTTCTTATCTTGTGTTTCATAAATAAACGGGACGTCTACGCAAATATGGGTAACTTCTAACAGTTCTAAATGTTTAAAGGAAAAATAAATCTGGGTTTAACGCCGGTTTATCTTAAAAAGTGGGGACGCATGTTCGAATCCTGTCGGAGGACGTTTCTTTTATAAGTTTTCTTGAATATTCAGGCCAATCTAGAAAAATAAATAAATATGCTGTTTAACAAATAAACGAAGCGTCTATTCCAATATGGGTATACGTTTTAATCTAAACGAAATTGTTGATTAATGGCATTATCTGTTGGAATGTATGTTTTATCTTTTTATCGGTTGGGTATATCTTTTGGTTAGGATTTCTAAGAGGTCACTGTTGAGTGGTCATTTTTATGGTCGGCTATCATTTAATTGGTTGATGTCTGCTGTTAGTAGACCTAATTCATGTATTTTAATCAACAATTTCACACTTACACACCAAATTCCTCAAAAGTCTAACGGTCAAAACGAGATATTCACTTAATTACCAATAACCCCAACCAACCCCCACGACAACAACGAACCAAATATGAACAGAGAATGATTCCAAACCTTTATTTACCCCGAAGAAGTGTTTGACTCCAAACACTGAAACAACCATATGATTGTAGGGAAGAGGACATATATAGAAGAAATTATGTACATGTTCTAAAACATAATTTATAATATATATATATATCTATATCTATCTATCTATCTATCTATCTATCTATATATATATATATATATATATATATATATATATTTGGGTTCCAAACACTAAAACAGCAATATGATTATAGAGAAGAGGACATATATAGAAGAAATTATGTACATGTTCTAAAACATAATTTATAATAAATATTCACTGCTCCATACATCATATATCGAGCACTGTTTTAAATTAATGCTTTGGACGGAAAGATTTTTTCTCTTTTCTCTCCTCATTCTATATTCACTCGGATATATATATATATATATATATATATATATATATATATATATATATATAAGGCAAGATGCTTGTGTGTGTGTATCTGTTTATCTGCCTGTATGTCTGTATTTTTTCAGCCCTTTTATTTTAGTTTTTGCTTCGGGTTTGGCTCTAAGTAGGTATAATTGTAGTTCATAGTCTCAGCCATGATACCATTTACTCAGCGGACTTATTTAGCCTTCAAAATTCAGTTTACAACGAAAACAACTTATTTGATATCGATAGCAGCAAATCAAAATTTGACTTACATCCATTCATTTTTCTTTCAATCTACGGTTTCGCTTTAACTGGAAACAACTATTGCTTTTTAGTCTGTTGTGCCAACGTCCAAAGAGTCTGAGCTCCAGGACCATGGATTAGTTTTAAAACTTTCATTACACCCGGGCAACGCCGGGCTATACTGCTAGTAACCTTTTAAGATACATAATAGTAACATTATCGGAAAAATATCTCCACTTAAGAAAAATATTATGGAAAAGAAGTCAAAGAATGAATATAACAATTTTGGAAAACTACACTAAGTGGTTGGAAATACGTTAATACGAAAATATCAAATCCCACTGTTGAAGAGTTTATAAACTCACAGTTATGAGTTCGGGAAACCCCCCTCCCAAAATATAGCCATGCTTTAAAATAATATGTATTTCTCTAAACGGTTGACGAGATTAAGAGATGAAAATCGTCAAAGTTGACACGTCGCTGGCGTCACAATCAGAGTACACAGTAAAGGGCTGGGTACAAAAATTAGGGAATCAACGAAATTGCGCGGGTACCTGCAATAGGGGGTTGAAAGTAGTAGAATATGTGTATGTACAAAGATTAACAGGTTACTACTAGTCTGTGTTTCGTTTCTTTTTTATGGCTGGCGAGAAAGAAGGTAAAGCAATAAAGAAATAAAGAAAAATGGTACTTATCGAAGTTAATTTTTATGAATCAGTTCAAGTATCTTGTTGTTTTTGTTGTTATTTCGTCAACAGAAGTGAGTGAAGATGAATAAATGAAAAATTGAAAAGAGAGGAAGAACGAATGTATGTCGGCGAGACATGACAGTTTCGGCGTCTTGAAATTTCTCCCTTACATTGTAACGAGGTCCTTATCAGATCCCTGCAACAATCTTTCCGGTCAAAAGGCGTGGATAAGTAGTGAAATCTAAACAAGTGATAGGCTCGACTCGCATAACCATTTTTAGATGTTAAGAAAATTTGACAGGCGTCATAGTTCAATTTGCTATTTCCGTTTCAATCAGAATCCAGAATCTTAATTTTGACACCGGCTTGTGAAATTTGCCTTGGTCAAGTTTTTCCAAAATATTTTCAGTCATTCTGATGCGATTTTGCGGGTTTGCTATTTCGCTTCTTGCCTTTTAGTTAATTGCTGAATGTTACAGGATGTGTATCCTATATATGGACCACACAGTGAATATGGAACTCACGACTTGTTCGTAATTCATCGGGAGCGATAAGCTTGCTAACTACGTCAAATTGCTCAGGTGTGACTGTATAGTGTTGACTAAAACAAATATTCAGCGTCCGTAATGTCTGCGACAAAATATGGGCAACTTCTTCGCTATAGAATATTGAATCAATAAGAAAAGTTTTTTTCCTTGTCTACAAAAATCTAGTTACCGAATCTTCGATCTTTTGAATCTAACTCAATTCTTTTTTTGATACACCACAAAAGTATATTTTGTATTTGGTTGTTTTTTCGATTCAAGCCTATAAAAAATTGTATTTCAGTATTGTTCACTATTTGCTCCAGACAATGGATGTATACCCAAAATCTCACCCAAATCACATGTACATATCTTTATGTATTTTGAGATAAGAACACTAAACTGATTTCTATAGGACGTAATGGTATCTTGAAAATAGCCTATTAATTTCAATAACGGCTTATCAGCTAGAGAAATGAGTGAGAATATATAGTATCGATTTGGTAAATATAATTGTTTTTCTGCGAGAGTATTATATTTTTTCTGTTTTTCTTCCTATTTTTAATCTTGAGTTTCGTTTTCTTTGATTAAAATTTTATTTATTGTTAGCAGTGATTTTCATTGTAGTCACCTTAAGTTTTGCGGATTGTTCTTTCATGTCGTAGGCGATCATGGCTCTTTTTTATTTTAATCATATCACCCCAAGCAAGGCTGTAACGCCACTGATGCGCAGGGGGCTATGTAAGAGTGAAAAGATTGGAAAAGAGAAAGCCGGAAACCACATCCTAAACAAGGAACAAGGGATGAGCCTCTTCACCTGTTCAATAGACGTGGGTGGAGTGTGAACCGGGCGATAGTTTAGTCTATCTACTCCAACTGAAAAAAAATAAAAAGAAAAGAGTGAAAAGATTGGAAAAGAGAAAGCCGGAAACCACATCCTAAACAGAGAACAAGGGATGAGCCTCTACACCTGTTCAATAGAGGTGGGTGGAGTGTGAACCGGGCGATAGTTTAGTCTATCTACTCCAATAGAAAAACAAAAGAAAATAGTGAAAAGATTGGAAAAGAGAAAGCCGGAAACCACATCCTAAACAGGGAACAAGGGATGAGCCACTTCACCTGTTCAATAGATGTGGGTGGAGTGTGAACGAGGCGATAGTTTAGTCTATCTACTCCAATTGAAAAAAAAAAAAAGAAAAAGAAAAGAGTGAAAAGATTGGAAAAGAGAAAGCCGGAAACCACATCCTAAACAGGGAACAAGGGATGAGCCTCTTCACCTGTTCCATAGATGAGGGTGGAGTGTGAACCGGGCGATAGTTTAATCTATCTACTCCAATTGAAAAAAAAAAAAGGAAAAGACTCTTCAAAATCTTCTGCCTTTTGTATCTATACATATAAAAGGCAAGATGTGTGTGTGCGTATCTGTCTGTCTATCTGTCTGTCTGTCTGTATGTCTGTATGTCCTTTATACAAATCCACAATTTTTATCCGATTCTCACCAAACTTCACACAAATATTCTTTAGGATTCCGGTCAGGTCCTGGCGATTTATTTTCTCCGATTCCCCTCTATATCTATAAATATAAATGGCAAGATATTTGTGTGTCTCCTTCTGATTATATGTCCTTAATACAAATCCACAATTTTTATCCGATTCTAACCAAACTTAACACAAATAATTTTTAGATTTAAGGTCTGGTCATGGGCTACTTATTATTCCGATTTCTCCCCGATATCAGAAATCGATACCCCAATATCCGATCAAGTCCTGTCAAAGTCAGCGTTTCAGCCATTTTATCGTAGTTCTTGCTGCAAAATTTGCTCTAACTTGGAAAATTATAGTTTTTATTCTCAAACATTAGTAGATCTTCAGAGATGACTCATTTTCTCCGATATCAGAAATTGATACTCCCGATATTCTATCAAATCTTATCAAAAACCGATATTCAGCTATTAATATGGCTCATTTTCTTCAATTTTACTCCCTATGGGTACGATAAGTATTCATGGACTTACTTAGGTTAGTTTATCCTTGAATGATTTATTTGACTCCGATATTGGAAATCGGTACCCTGATATATTATCGGGTGAGATCAAAATTAGGTTTTTGCTTCGGGTTTGGCTCTAAGTAGGTATAATTGTAGTTCTTACTCTCAGCCATGATACCATTTACTCAGAGGACTTATTTAGCCTTCAGAATTTAGTTTGAAACGGAAAACCTATTTGACATCGATACCGGAAATCAAAGTTTGACTTACATCCATTCATTTTTTTTTTTCAGTCTACAGTTTCGCTTTGACTGGAAACAGCTATTTTCTTTTTTTATTTTTTTTTATTTTCTTGAAAATTGACATAGTTGTACTATAAGCGCCTGCGAGTGTTCTTAGCTAGGTTTTGTGTCGAGGTACCCCCGATAAATATCGAAAATCAATAATCGAAAAAATCAGGTTATAGAAGGAGTGGTCCGATTTTAATCAAATTTCTTGCACTCAGACAAAGACATAAGAAATGATATTCAGAAGTTTCAAGGCTGCAGTTTTTACAATCGATAATATATATAAAAGGCAAGATGTTTGTGTGTGTGTGTGTCTGTTTATCCGCCTGTATGTCTGTATTTTTCTCAGCCCCTTTTTTTTTAGTTTTAGCTTCGTGTTTGGCCCTAAGTAGGTATAATTGTAGTTCTTAGTCTTAGCCATGATACCATTTATTCAGAGGACTTATTTAGCCTTCAAAATTCAGTTTACGACGAAAAATTTGATATCGATACCAGGAAATCAAAGTTTGACTTATATCCATTCATTTTTTTTTCAGTCTACAGTTTCGCTTTGACTGGAAACAGCTATTTCTTTTTAGTCTTTCATGCCAACGTTCAATGAGTTTGAGCTCCAGGACCATGGATTAGTTTTAAAGCTTTCATTACACCCGAGCAACACCGGGCTATACTGTTAGTCTCTTAATAAATTTTGTCTTTTTGTTATCTCCCCTAAACCATATTCCGACATTCATTTACTCAAGTTTTCTAGGTAGGTTATATGCTTTTTTTTCTTATTTAGCTTTTGCCTACAGTCTGTCCTATCTGAGTATTACATTTTCGAAGCCTTCTTTCCTTGTGATAAGCCCTAGAAATTTCAATTCTAACTTTCTGTTGTTAATTATAAAATTCGTTTTTTTTCAACTTCTCAAAAACATCTTTATTGGTCATATATTCGATCCCGGGTATCCTCATCATTCTTCTGTAGAACCTGATGCTGATTATGACGGTAAACTGCATCCGGCAGCAGGGCCTCTAATTCGGAGATTATGAGGAACATGGAACCACCTCTTAATTGCTGTTGTTCCCAGGTCCACCCTGACCCGGAGTGGTAGCACCTGTTACACTCCCAGCTATTGGAAAATGGTTAACCCCCAAACTGGGGTCAAAACACTATGAAAATATAAAAATAGACTTTTATAGAAAAATATACATTTTTAAAAGAAAAGTTTATTGCCATAACACATTTTTAAGGAAAAAAAGAAATTATTGCACTAATACACTTTTGAAGCAAAAATTATTACCAGAAATACATTTCTGAATACAAAACTAGAAGTTGTCTTTAGTTTTCTAAAAAATAACAGTTTCATTTTGATGCCCCTAATTCCTGTACTTGTACACTGAGTTGTGATTTATTTGGTTGTTGTCACCAGGAGATGATAAATATATCTCTGATCATCTGAGCATAAGATTTATCTAGTTGTTTTGTTTGTGAGGCCCCCATTTTCTCTACTTGTTTTTTTTATGCCCCCGTTTTCTGTACTTGTTTCATTTTTGATGCCCCCGGTTTCTGTACTTGTTTCATTTTTGATGCCCTCGGTTTCTGTACTTGTTTCATTTTTGATGCCTCCGATTTCTGTACTTGTTTCATTTTTGATGCCCCGGGTTTCTGTACTTGTTTCATTTTTGATGCCCCGGGTTTCTGTACTTGTTTCATTTTTGATGCCCCGGGTTTCTGTACTTGTTTCATTTTTGATGCCCCCGTTTTCTGTACTTGTTTCATTTTTGATGACCCCGGTTTCTGTACTTGTTTCATTTTTGATGCCCCCGGTTTCTGTACTTGTTTCATTTTTGATGCCTCCGATTTCTGTACCTGTTTCATTTTTGATGCCCCGGGTTTCTGTACTTGTTTCATTTTTGATGCCCCCGGTTTCTGTACTTGTTTCATTTTTGATGCCTCCGATTTCTGTACTTGTTTCATTTTTGATGCCCCGGGTTTCTGTACTTGTTTCATTTTTGATGCCCCGGGTTTCTGTACTTGTTTCATTTTTGATGCCCCCGGTTTCTGTACTTGTTTCATTTTTGATGCCCCCGTTTTCTGTACTTGTTTCATTTTTGATGCCCCCGGTTTCTGTACTTGTTTCATTTTTGATGCCTCCGATTTCTGTACTTGTTTCATTTTTGATGCCCCCGGTTTCTGTACTTGTTTCATTTTTGATGCCTCCGATTTCTGTACTTGTTTCATTTTTGATGCCCCCGGTTTCTGTACTTGTTTCATTTTTGATGCCCCCGGTTTCTGTACTTGTTTCATTTTTGATGCCCCCGGTTTCTGTACTTGTTTCATTTTTGATGCCTCCGATTTCTGTACTTGTTTCATTTTTGATGCCCCCGGTTTCTGTACTTGTTTCATTTTTGATGCCCCCGGTTTCTGTACTTGTTTCATTTTTGATGCCCCCGGTTTCTGTACTTGTTTCATTTTTGATGCCCCCGGTTTCTGTACTTGTTTCATTTTTGATGCCCCCGTTTTCTGTACTTGTTTCATTTTTGATGCCCCCGGTTTCTGTACTTGTTTCATTTTTGATGCCTCCGATTTCTGTACTTGTTTCATTTTTGATGCCCCCGGTTTCTGTACTTGTTTCATTTTTGATGCCTCCGATTTCTGTACTTGTTTCATTTTTGATGCCCCCGGTTTCTGTACTTGTTTCATTTTTGATGCCCCCGGTTTCTGTACTTGTTTCATTTTTGATGCCCCCGGTTTCTGTACTTGTTTCATTTTTGATGCCTCCGATTTCTGTACTTGTTTCATTTTTGATGCCCCCGGTTTCTGTACTTGTTTCATTTTTGATGCCCCCGGTTTCTGTACTTGTTTCATTTTTGATGCCCCCGGTTTCTGTACTTGTTTCATTTTTGATGCCCCCGGTTTCTGTACTTGTTTCATTTTTGATGCCCCCGGTTTCTGTACTTGTTTCATTTTTGATGCCCCCGATTTCTGTACTTGTTTCATTTTTGATGCCCTCGGTTTCTGTACTTGTTTCATTTTTTATGCCTCCGATTTCTAATTGTTTCACATTTAATGCCCTTGATTCCTGTACTGCGACACAGAGTTGTGATTTAGTTGGATTTTGTGTCCAGGAGATGTTAATTATATTTCTGACCATCCGAGTGTCGATTCCATAAAGCTTAGACTACATTATTAATGCCTAGTCAATGTGTCTTACAATAACACCGCCTCTAGGCAGGTTCCTAAGAGTCCCCGCTTTAGATTGTCTGGTACATCAGATTCACAGATTGCATCTACTGTTTTCAAAGCTGTTCTAGCATTAGCTATGTGAACTTTCACATCCTTTTTAGTAAAGTGTATCTGTTTTCCTAGTTATGTAAAAAATTCCACAGATTTTATTGACTCACCGGAGACAGATTGTATAGAGCACTGCTGGTTCGAGCCTATGATTCCAGCATTGGCATATATGAAACGTATTCTAGATAATGTAAAAGAACTGTGGCATTGGCAGTGATGTCTGCTATGCCATCTTCATCGTCAATATCGGCTGAGATTTTGGTAGGATAACGACTTGAAAGTTTTAGTGAGGAATTAAACCCTAGCAGATGATGTTTGTCGAGCGAACTTCTCAATACGTTGTCAAAATAAAACGACACAATCATGAGAATTTAGACATTCTGTATATAATGTTGTTAGTTGTTTTGTCTTTATGGCAAATCAACCACGGCGTGTCATTTATAGCCAACTAAATTTTATTTATTTATTGCTAGTAATACCTTTTTCTTTCAACAATTTGTTGTTTATATAAGTTTTGTGTCTAGTAATACATTTTTCTTTTCGAGTATCAAGATTCATTGCGATTTGTTTTTAATTCTTACCCTTGTTATTTAACCCATAACTTTAGGGAAGAGACGGATTAATACATTTCCCAAGGGTACCAGTGCTTAAGTGAATGCAGGGTATTCAACTGGAATTCGAACTCGGCTCACCGATTTCTCTTTTCCACTGCACCACAACGCACATCCGTCACTAAACACTTACAGCACCTGGTATTCCCAAGCGATCACCCATCTAAGTACTGATCAGGCTCAACGTTGCTTAACTTCGGTGATCGAGCGAGAACCGGTGTATTCAACGTGATAGGCCGTAAGCCTTTCTGTACATGAAATAAACGACAACGAAAACCTACAAAACACTTCAAGTAACTTTATGAGTCTTACTGGTAGCATGTTTCTGGTAAGCTTGTTATAACTGCTGCATGGCTTGATTGCCTTTTCCCCAATCAGGTTTCTATTGTGATTAGGGTGTAGATACTCAACAGGATTTAAAAAGACCTTCGAAATATCGGATGACTCTACTTGTGAAATGAATCACCGTCTAACCCAAAGAGGTAGAAGAAGTGCCATAGCTATGTATGAAATCAGAGCAGTCTGGCTTCGATGGTTGAAGTGGTTTAAATATAGAGACAATGGCCAGATCGGAGATTCTCTTTATTCTAATCAACTTCCACGTGTTCACAAGCCTTCAATTTACAGAAGATTGTCTGCAGTTTTACCTGGACAGTGATGGGCATCGCCCGGTCTACTTGCCCAAAACACACTGTACAAGGTTGGATACTTCTCTGGCTTTCAATTTAGATATGTAGTTGGAGTTTGTTAGATTCTCAGATAGCAAATTAACCCAGGTCCAAACAGGCATAGTACTGATGATGATGATGATGATGATAGCGGCACTGAAGACTGTTGTGGTGATGATAACAATAATTATGATGATGATGATGATGATAGTGTCGCTGAAGATTATAATGTTGATGGGGCTGATGATGAAGATAGGAATGAAATACAGATGATGATGATGACGATGAAGATTACGATGATACTGATGTCATCTGCTAAATTACTAACACCATTTTTCAGCAGAAGCAAAATCTCAAAAAAAAAAAAAAAAATTAAAATTGGGAACCAAAAATAAGTCACACCACCCGAGGAATGCTTGGTATCATTGCTTGTGTTTTTGTTCTCTGTTTTGATTTATTTTTTTCAGCTTTCGTTTTTCAACAAATAGTTGATTCTACGCTTGCATATTTTAAATCGGATATTAATTCCCGAGAAACTAATAATAATTCGCTGGTGTTTTTTATCAAAAATGTAGATTGTAATGCGTTGAAAATCGTATAAAATTCGTTGAGACGAAATAAAACATCGAAATGAGTTGCAAAATTGAATTTTCGTAGTCTAAATTAGAAAATTTCTATAGACACATATTATTAAATATTTTTCTTAAATTCACAAATTTACTGTTCAATTCAAGCAAATGTGAATTAAAAATAAATTTCAATGAATTTCAAATATATTAATATAATTAAAAGAATAAACTAATACATAAAAATCAAATTTATCCACATTAATTTTAATATTGATTTTTCCCTGTCCACACGGACTATTTTTTAAAGTTTACTTGTTCGAAATCTAACTATTATCACAGAGCTGAAGAGGAGAATTTAATACAAATGGATCTAAAGGTTAGCATACTATGTTGCTCGATCAGAAATATAAAGAACTAAATAACACAATGGTCTGCAAAACTAACAGTGTCACCGCAACACCAAGGAATATGTCTGCTTAAAGGAATAAATTACCATTGATGATATGGGTGATGCATTAAATGAAACGGAAAATGAACTAAAGAAATACAAATTTCAGCAAAGTGTTTCGGGAAAGACATTAGATTAATCAATAATCTATACCGGCAATAAATCGCGTATGTACGTACAGAAAAAGAATTCAGCAGATATACAATTCTCATGTGTAGTCAGGCGCCTCTGCTGTTCAGTTCGGTGTTCTCGACAGGCTCCAAAGAAGAATCTGTAATGAGATATATCCCGACTTGGCAGTTCGATTACAGCCACATTCTCACTGGCGGGATATGGCTTCTCTCTGTTACTGCTTTTTACTTTTTAACTTCCATTGTGTAGATCACCGGTCTTCACATACTAAGGCGCTTGAAGTAATGGTTAGCGCTAGAACAATTACAATTGTCCAGCGATCTCAACCTTCAAGAGTTTATCTATACTTTCGGCATTATGCCATAGCTAAGTCACACTCAGAAAATTGCCATTTTGAGAATTTATAACCATAAAACAATGCATTTTTTCTGATACCTATGTCAGTTTCTAAAGTTTTCTGCGTGTCTTAAATTCATTATTCCCAACAACTATCTGCATTCTCTTTGCATTGGGCAAACCTTTTGCTTTTATCAGTTGGACCTTTTGTTTTGTTTCATTAACCATTTATTTTTCATTTATTTATTCGTTCATTTAAGCGCCAATCACAACCCACATAGTGAACACCAAAGGACTGATTTATTTCAGTTATGCTTTACCGTTTTATATCTTTATTTGTCTTCTTGTAAGCTTGTTGCCAACTTCATGGCAACGCATATCTCTTTTCTGATACCCCGAAGAAAAAGCTGAAACAAAGAAAAATAATAAATATAAAGGAGAGACAAAGGACTGATTTATTTCAGTTATGCTTTACCGTTTTATATCTTTATTTGTCTTCTTGTAAGCTTGTTGTCAACTTCATGGCAACGCATATCTCTTTTCTGATACCCCGAAGAAAAAGCTGAAACAAAGAAAAATAATAAATATAAAGGAGAGACAAAGGACTGATTTATTTCAGTTATGCTTTACCGTTTTATATCTTTATTTGTCTTCTTGTAAGCTTGTTGTCAACTTCATGGCAACGCATATCTCTTTTCTGATACCCCGAAGAAAAAGCTGAAACAAAGAAAAATAATAAATATAAAGGAGAGACAAAGGACTGATTTATTTCAGTTATGCTTTACCGTTATATATCTTTATTTGTCTTCTTGCAAGCTTGTTGTCAACTTCGTGGCAACGCATATCTCTTTTCTGATACCCGGAAGAAAAAGCTGAAAAAAAATAAATATAAAGGAGAGACAAAGGACTGATTTATTTCAATTATGCTTTACCGTTATATATCTTTATTTGTCTTCTTGTAAGCTTGTTGTCAACTTCGTGGCAACGCATATCTCTTTTCTCTTTTTTGTCACCATTTTTCTGTTTTTGTTTTCATTTTTCATTTTTTAACACAACGCCAGAGAAAGTTTAGGAAGCCAGAAATGTTCTACAAATATTTTTATGGCTTCTGCTGCGACGAACTTCAGTCACTGGTGCCCCTGCCACAACCAGACTGGCAACAAGGTCCCACCCTTTTACAGTTAGATCAACCAAATGCAGCCGGCAATTCTACACCATCAGCTTCTTTTCTTGCACTTCTCGCCTGTGGAACTCACTTCCATATACTTACTTTCCTGACGGCTACAACCTCCATGAATTTAAATGCAATGGCAGTACCTATCTCTTATCCACTTGACTCCAGTTCTTTCTACATCAACTTGTATATCTTGTTCTTTTCCCATCACTCTACCTTGTCTTTACATCTGTGTTTCCATCCTTTTCTTGTTCTTTCACTGGTACCCCTTGTAACTGGTCCGTCTTTCTCTTCACTCTTCTTTTGTCTAAATTTTTACTCTTACTGCGCATCAGTGGTGGTACCGCCTTGCTTTTGGCGAAACGATTAAAAACTAATACAAAAATAAAAAGGTGTATAGGACAAGAAAGTGTCATCTCACTGGATCTATTTAATCTATATAAAAAAACAATTCTGAGAGAGGTAGAAGACCTTCGTCATTGGTGGCCACAATCTTAACAAAATAAGATATGCAGATGACACAGCAGACACGGAAAGAAAACTGCTAGTCCTCCTACAGAAGATTGTTTGGTTATTTTTTTTTTGCCATATCAACCTGGGCGGGTCATTTCATGCCAACTAAATTTTACCTTTTTCTTTCAACAATTTATTGTTGTTTTGATATAGGTTTTGTGTCTAGTAATACATTTTTCTTTTCGAGAATCAAGATTCATTGCGATTTGTTTTAAAGGGCAGGGTCCCAAATTCCTACCCTGTAATTTAACCCATAACTGGGGGGAAGGGACGGATTGATACCTTTCTCAAGGGTACCAGTGCTTAAGTGAATGCAGGGTATTCAACTGGAATTCGAACTCGGCTCACCGATTTCTCTTTCCGAGCCGATATCCACTGCACCACAACGCACATCTGTCACTAAACACTTAAAGCACCTGGTATTCCCAAGTGGTCACCCATCTAAGTACTGACCAGGCTCAACGTTGCTTAACTTCGGTGATCGAGCAAGAACGGGTGTATTCAACGTGATATGGCTGTAAGCCCCTACAGAAGGTACCAAAGGAAATCGAGAAGAAACGAATAAATAAATACTTGAAGAAAACTGAATGGATGGTCATCAGCAAAAAGAGAAACCCAACATGCCAACTGCAGCTCGGGGATATTAAAACCAAGAAATTAAATATCTGGTATGTGTTCTTACAGAGGATTGAAGTGCGACACTGGCACTGGGACGAACTAGGATGCATTTCAAAAGCTAAATAGTGCATTGAGAGATAGGAAGTTTTGATGAAAACAAAAGATTACTTGAGAGTTATGTGAGATCTGTCCTCCTATATGGCAGCGAATGCTGGACAATCTCCTTCAAAGATGACTGAGAGATTCGAAGCAACAGAATATGTGATTCTAGATAGAATGCTGAGGATACCATTAATCGAAGAGGTGAGCAACGATATGGTTTTGGAGAGGATACGAACGATAAGATAACTTCAGGCATGCACAGCTAAATTTTCTGCAACATATAATAAGAAACAAGGGCTCAGAGAACTTGATACTCACAGGAAGAATAAAAGAAAAGAGAGACAGGGGAGAGCAAAGCGAGACATACTTGATAAACTTGAGCAAGTGGTTGGCAGAGCAAGGTTTAGGAGAGATGCCAAAAGGAAACTTGTTAAGAGTGGGAAGGGATAGGAACAAGTGATGATTCATGATGGCTTATATCCTTTCAGAACACGGCACATAAAATGAAGAATTAAATAATTGAAAAAATATCTTTAGAAACTATTAAATATTAGATACAATCTTCTGTTTGAAAATGAGAGATAATCGAAAAACGGAAATGATTTCGAAGAACAGTATGGTCAATACGTATGTAGTTTACTTCAACCAACATTTTTATCCCCTAGGCTCTGTGGTTTTGGATGAAAAAAGGCATGGCACGAGAAATTAGAACAATATACCCTTTTGTATTAAATCAATTTTTCAGTTCGAAATTCCAACGTATATCACCTGAAAAAGCCCGAGCGTACAACGATCGAAACGTCGGGAATATAGCAATAAACATGATAAGAACAGTCCAAATTATGTAAATAGTATATATATATATATATTGTCATCCGCAGACAGATCTGTTTCGCCATATCACAGCTCATCAGTACGGTTAGCCTCCGATTGTTTTTTTACCCAGGATTGAAACCCGACCGAAATGGCGTCAGTCGGCGACTCTACCCATGGGCTATGGGCGATCGGTGGAAGTAAGCAGACTATATATATATATATAGCAGACAATGAGTGTATATTATATTTAATCATGAGCCGTTCTAAACTGCGTATTTGGCTTTAATTTCGGATGAAAATAAACAGAAAATTTGTCCAACATTTGTATATTTTAAAAAATTATGCTGGGTCTAAGCTTAGAACCAGCATAATGAAAATAATTTTCGTCTTTATTTTTACATAAAAATTAAAGCCAAAATACGATGTTTAGAATGGCTCATGATTAAATATAATAGACATTTATTATCTGTTAAATTTAACAATATATATTTAGAAAAATATCTGCTGCAACGAAACACAAATATATATATATATATATATATGAATTATTTTGAACATTATTTTTACCGATACTCGTATTTAAGTAGATATTCTGTTTTTAATTAAACAGTATTTTATATTTATATCTACCGGCCTGATTGTTTTACGATAAATTTTATTGCGAAAATATATGCTATCCAGCAGGATTCGAACGTGCGACCCCTATTTACATAGGGGAAGCTACCATTTGATCTGGTACCGTCTTAACCACTCGACCATGAATAGCCTCTTGATCAGACGAGGTTTTTATCATGCTTATATAGCACAATTTTCGATCTATTCATGGTCGAGTGGTTAAGACAGTACCAGATCAAATGGTAGCTTCCCCTATGTAAATAGGGGTGGCAGGTTCGAATCCTGCTGGATAGCACACATTTTTGCAATAAAATTTATCGTAAAACAATCAGGCCGGTAGATATAAATATAAAATACTGTTTAATTAAAAACAGAATATCTACTTAAATACGAGTATCGGTAAAAATAATATTCAAAATAATTCATTACAAATTGTCGGTTGCTTATAACCAAGTTTCGTTAAAATTCGTTAATTTCCGTAACATGTTTACATTTTATATATATATATATATATATATATATATATAAGTCATCTGCATACAAGCCTGTTTTGCTGTATCACAGATCATCAGTGTGGTTTCAAGCCGGAATCGAAAGTCAACTGATTTAGTGTCAGTCGGAGTCTTTAATCATTAAGCCATAGGCGCATGGAATGAGGGAGGGGAAATTTTAGCGTGTTATTTACATGCGGTGTGTACACACGCCAGTCACCGAGAGAACTCAATTCATTTCTGAAGATTAACTATATATATACAGGACTGTGCAAAAAGTATTAGTACAATAACTACTTTATCTTTTATGAGGCATCAAAATGAAGTTTCAAATAACCCCTGCACTAACACATTTGCACACTACCGGTAGTGTGCAAAAGTATGAGGACAGTGGTGATTTTTTTTCTAAAAACCTCACTGGAATTTAAATAGAGGAGGAAAAGCCAAATAAATTGCTAATAAATATTGATTATTTAAAACAAGATGTAAAAGGAATATATTAAAAAGATGTTATATTTAATTTTTCCTATTTTCTTTTAAACAAGTTATTTCGAAACTACTCATTATTCTATTATCCTTTGATATGACTGACGTTTTTCTCATTCTCAAATTGATAAATCTAATGTTACTAGGTACGACACACTTTGGGAGCAAATACAATGTACTTGGCAGAAGATACTATTAGATACATTGAAGAAGCTTGTGATGTCAATGCCTGACAAAATGAAGGTTGTGATCAAAGCAAAAAGTTATTATACTAAATATAAATTTATTTTGTAACAAGTATTTTTTCTTGTTAAAGTATTTGGTGAGTAAACCAAATAAAATTACTTTAATTAAATTGTTTATTTTCTGTCAATATGCCTCATAGAAGATAAAATAGTTCTTGTCCTAATTCTTCTTACTCATTACTATATATATATATATATATATTGTGTGTGTGAGGTATTTCAAACAATTGTATGTATGTACTTATGTGCTAATAAATGTGTTTTTGCATTTTCAGAGTACCAGTAGCGAACTATGAGCTAATGCAAGAGACAAACAGATATGCTGTAACTAATGCAATATACTCAAATTCATGGATGTGGGGAGTGCATGCAAAAACGTATTTACGGGACACCTACAGTGGGCGCAGAACATTCTCGATGCCAATCAGGGAACGTCCATACGGGTCACTGCCATAAATCTCCAGGTATCACAATCATCAATGTGATTCATGTGCTCATTCGGTAAAGGTTATACCCAGGGTCAAACAGTTGCGCCAAGTAAATTACTAAACAACTTGAAGCATCGAAAAGAACCTGACATGTATTTTCCCTTTTTCATACAAAAATAAAAACGACAAGTGAACAGCAGAAAGGACATGCGTCTGCGTGCGAATCTTTTGGATATCCCTTACTAGCAGTACGGCCCTGCGTTGCTCGGATGTAATGAAAGCTTTAAAACTAATCCATGGTCCTGGAGCTCAGACTCTTTGGAACTTGACACGAAAGACTAAAAAGCAATAGTTGTTTCCAGTCAAAGCGAAACCGTAGACTGAAAGAAAAATGAATGGATGTAAGTCAAATTTTGATTTCCTGGTATCAATATCAAATAAGTTTTTTTCGTTGTAAGCTGAATTTTGAAGGCTAAATAAGTCCTCTGAGTAAACGGTATCATGGCTGAGACTAAGAACTACAATTATACCTACTTAGAGCCAAACCCAAAGCAAAAACTAAAATAAAAGGGTTGAATAAATACAGACATAAAGGCAGATAAACAGACACACATACAAACATCTTGCCTTATATATATATATATTATCGATTTTCTGCACTATTGTAAGAACTGCAACCTTGAAAATTCTGAATATCGTTTATTATCTTTTGTTTATGTGTGTATCAAATTTGATTAAAATCAGACCACTCCTTCTATAACCCGATTTTTTCTATTATCCTGGAGCTCAGACTTTTTGGACGTTGGCACGAAAGACTAAAAAGCAATAGTTGTTTCCAGTTACAGCGAAACCGTAGACTGAAAGAAAAATTAATGGATGTAAGTCAAATTTTGATTTCCTGGTATCGATATCAAATAAGTTTTTTTCGTCGTAAACCGAATTTTGAAGGCTAAATAAGTCCTCTGAGTAAATGGTATCATGGCTGAGACTAAGAACTACAATTATACCTACTTAGAGCCAAACCCGAAGCAAAAACTAAAAAATACAGACATACAGGCAGATAAACAGACACACACATATTGCTTTTAATATACATATATTATCAATTTAAGAACTGCAACCTTGAAACTTCTGAATATCATTTCTCATGTCTTTGTCTATGAGTGTATCAAATTTGATTAAAATCAGAGCACTCCTTCTATAACCCGATTTTTTGATTATCGATTTTTGATATTTATTGGGGATACCTCGACACAAAACCTAGCTAAGAACACTCGCAGACGCTTATAGTACAACTGTACAAACTTTCAAGACAATCGGTTCAGCCGTTTCGGAGTCTATAGGTATCAGACACACACAAACACACAGACACACATACATACACACAGGCACACACAGAGACAAAGTTCCCTTTATAAATAAGTTTAGATATGTGGTAATATTTTTATTCTAAGTTTATAATAAAACATATTTTACTGCAACACAAGAGCTTTTCTGTTTCGGTACCATCTTATTAGTATCTTGTCAGGCACTAAACTATTTTTGTGCTTTTAGGAATTATTATATACAGATGCTTACAAAACAACTCAATTTTTTACCAAATCCAGACAATTAAGGTAAGGGGACTTTTGGGAGATTTATCTCAGCTAACCAATCAGGTCATTCTAGGAGAAACTTGATTGTCAGAGTAAAGAGAAATAGATTTAAAATGACATATGATGAAGACATTTTTCACGCCCGGGATGAAATGAATTGAGATATATGTGTTGCAATATTGCAAATCTGAAAAATTATTGCGTGTCTTTGTGAAACGGTCACTGGATTTTCTTTTAGATATTATAGAACTTAAAGTAGTGGACAAGAGGCAAAGACGGGAAAGTTTTTTTTTTTTAAATAACAGTTCAAACTTATGTATACGACTCAGTGGGTGATCTGTCTTTAAAACCCGAACAAATTAAATTATCAAAAGGTGGGAGAATCAATCAATATATATTAAGAGATAGATTATAGATGCCTAGTTCTATTATATTGAGAAAAAATTAAGTATATTTTAGGGTAAAAAATTAACTATATCTAAAAAAAAAACAAACTATACATTAACTATACTTAATAAAATTAACTATAATTTAAAAATAAACTTTAAAGATTAACTATATTTAAATTACAACTATATTTTAACTATATTTAAAATTTAAACTTTTAATATGTTTTAAAATTCTAAATTTAAACTATATTTCAATATAGTTTAAATAAAAATAAATTTTTAATTTTGACTATATTTTCAAAAATTAACTATATTTTAGGGTATTTTTAAGACGATGATGACAAATGAAATTTACTTCGGTACCTTTATTGAGTAAGTTTAGTTTTGGGAATTTGATAATTTTACGTTGTCCTTCTACGTGGAATGGACAGTTCCTCCTACTATAAATAATAACTGGAATGACTTGCTGGGACGCAGATGTGACGCAGTCGTAAGGCAGTCGAGACGCAGCGTTACTATATCGTTCGGACTATGCTTATATTTGCTGATTACTAACACTTATTATGGTATGTATTGTTCTGTTATTCTAATACACTATTTGAACTTAACTTCTTGTTTTCGTGTCTTACTTTCAGGTCACATCAACTTGGCGACGAAGTTTCGCCAATGCAGATAATTTGTACTTCTTCTTGTAAACGTAGAAAATATGGCTCATGTAAAAATTTACATGGTCTGATTTTTTTTTTTTGTAATATTTTCCATTTTACGGTAGGAGTTTAATTGGCATCTTTTAATTGTCAATAATAAGTAGAAATTAATATCCTATTATTATTAAAAGATAAGGTGTGAAAGAAATGGCGGGTCTTAAATATACATCCAATATACTATTTTTTACTATGGGATTTTCTTCGGTGGAAATAGAGCATAGATAGACTATAGAGCCAGTTAGACATTGTTAATAGACACTCAATAGGTTTTCGGCAATTGCAATTATTTTTATTTTGCTCATTAGATTTTTAGGATGTTGTTGATTTTTTAGGTTATTATATCTGTTTAAAATTCTACTATAATGTTTTTTATGATCATCTCAAGGTTATCACTACAACTATAGTTTAATTTCAGTGTGTTTCTGTTAAAACTTTTGCTAAATGGGTTGTTTTTGGGGAAGTGCTTTCCAGTTAATTTTAGGAATTTATACCCTAACTTAGTACTTATTATTTGGTTAAATGGGGGTGTGAACCAAATGACATTTCTCTTTCTATTTCTATTGTTGTTGTTGTTGTTGTTGTTGTTGTTATCATGTCTATTATATTTAAGGTCTCGGCATTTTTAGCCTCTGTTTTTAAGTGCTGTGTCATAGAATTTTCACTATTTATAAATAATTAGCAGTATAGCCCGGCGTTGCTCGGGCGTAATGAAAGCTTTAATACTAATCCATGGTCCTGGAGCCCAGACTCTTTGGACGTTGGCACAAAAGACTAAAAAGCAATAGCTGTTTCTAGTTACAGCGAAACCGTAAACTGAAAGAAAAATGAATGGATGCAAGTCAAATTTTGATTTCCTGCTATCGATATCAAATAAGTTTTTTTCGTTGTAAACTGAATTTTGAAGGCTAAATAAATCCTCTGAGTAGATCGTATCATGGATGAGACTAAGAACTACAATTATACCTACTTAGATCCAAACCGAAGCAAAAACTAAAATAAAAGGGCTGAAAAAATACAGGCAGATAAACAGACACACACACAAACATCTTGCCTTTATATATATATATATATATATATATATATATATATATATTATCGATTTTCTGCACTATTGTAATAACTGCAACCTTGAAAAATTTCTGAATATCTGAACTTCTGAATATCGTTTCTTATGTCTTTGTGTATGCGTGTATGAAATTTAATTAAAATGGGACCTCTCCTTCTATAATCCGATTTTTTTGATTATCGATTTTTGATATTTATCGTGAGTAACTTCGACACAAAACCTAGCTAAGAAAACTCGCAGACGGTTATAGTACAACTGTGTAAATTTTCAAGAAAATCGGTTCAGCCGTGTCGGAGTCTATAGGTAACGGACACACACACACACACACACACACACACACACACACATATACAAACAAACAAAGTTCCATTTATAAATAAGTTTACATGTTTTCATTAGAAGAATTGTTACTAATTCTATTTTCAGTAAAGAAGGGTATATGCTTGATGATCGATCATGGGCGGTTCGACTAAGGGTGTATATATATATAGAATTAGCGTTAGTTTTTAAGTAGGGAGAGTATGTTTCATCGATTAGTCTAAGTGTTACAGAAAGTCTCTCTTTAAATTAGGTGTGTTTCGGTAGCCAGAATTTTTTCAAAAATATTTCCTTAAATTATATCGACTAGTTTTGTCTGCCAGGTTTTTTTATTAAATTTTTTAAATTTTAGAATTATTTGTTTCATGTTATCGGCAACTTTGCCAAAGTTCATATTGATTTGATTTTATATCATTTTTCCTGAGGACATCTAAATGCTGCTACATTCATTCTTAAGGATTGTGTTTTATGTGTATTTCCGCAGTTGTTTTTGCATAAGTCCGGTGTTCCCTCGTTTACTAGAAATTATTTAATTTCCCTCAAGATGGTGAAATTGAAACTGATTTTTATGTGTATTTTTTTATTCTATATTAAACACTATTCAATGTATGATAATCTATGAAGAAAGATGCTTAAGCGTTGGCTGTTTCTCCATCATTCTGAGTCATTCGTCGCACTGTGTAATATATAAAATGTTATGTACTGAAATTTAACTTAAGTTAATATTTTTCAATATATATATATATATATATATATATATATATATATATATATTTTTTATTTTTTTTTTTTTTAATCATTTCACCCCGAGCAAGGCAGAAACGCCACTGATGTGCAGGGGGTTACATAAATGTAGAAAGATTAATTAGAAAAGAGTGAGGAGTACAAGCTAGTTAGAAAGGAACAATAGAAAGCTGAGAAAGCAGGTGCAATGACAGGTACATGGGCGGAGAGAAAGGGAAGGTTATACAGGGGAGGGGAGAGAGCTAGAGGCCAGTGGTTAGTAGGTGAGTATTAACTTTGCTTTTAAATTTCTGGAGGTCGTAGCCGTCAGGAAAGCAAGAATACGGGAGCGAGTTCCACAGGCGGGAAGTGCGAGAGAGGAAGCTGCAGGAGTAGAATTGTCGTCTGCGTTTGGCTAACCTGACTGTGAATGGGTGGGACCCAGTTGCCAGTCTGGTTGATATATATATATATGATGAAGTATAAAGAGTCAATTGGTGATACCCCCTGACGACTGTACGGAACGATTCCTAGAGGATCCGTCTACGAAAATTTAAAGTCGTAATGATAATGGTAACGTCCATCAGCTAAGACAATATTTTTTCAATATGCTTTTCATCGTCGGCTAAATACTGAGGGTTGTAAATGCTGATGACCCGTCAGTTGTTGAAGGCATAACGTCGCCATCACTAGTGACCACTCCAGACACGAAAATGTTGACTGTATATATCATTCAACTCTTTCCGAATCCTCTGTACTGTTCTCAGATAGACAGCCAATAACTCTCAAACGTTCGTATTAGAGGTTCCGGTGCGAATGCCAAGCAGTACCATACCGTGTGTAAATTTCTCGTGGCGTAAACTGCGTCATGGTGCTCTTTTTCTCACAGTTGTTGCCCAACTATACTGCGCAGTCAAAAAAATAAGAAACAAACAACGTGCATATGAGAAATTTTAAAATATAAAATGGCGACAATTTACCCATCGAACCATATAAACAGATCTACCCTAATAATTTATGAGTAAAGACCTTTTATAATCGTAATCTTTAAAAAATGGAAAAATGTTTCCAAATTTAACACATAAACACCTTAAAGAATATATTTAATCAAAATAACGTAAAGATCAGCTAATACTGCGTTAGAAACATCAGACATCTGTATCTCAACATAATAATATTATGTGGAATAATTATATCATTAATATAGTCAACGTTAATAAAATTGCAAAAAATAAATGCAACTTCAGAGAAAATACGTTCTGTCACTTAAACGGACAACAGAAAATATTGTATACGGAGCTAGCATACATTATAATAGCGATGTGAAACTATATCTGGTCGACTAAAAATCCTCTTAATTCTTTTTAGCAACATCAAATGTGGAAAGAGCCATGTATTTTATATTGCCTAACAATATAAAATACATGGCTCTTTCCACAATATTTCTGGTAATTAAAGAATGATGGGATCACAAACCGTAATTTCGTGGGATATAATAGTTAAAACCAAATCTTACACTTGAAAAGTCTATAAATGTAATTTATCTTAAACCTCTAAAATTAACAAGAGAAATTGATGGTTACATAAAGGCATAGAAATAAATATTTGCTGAAATATGTTGATCTAAATTAATTTCTAAGCTAGATTTTTTCATTTCCCTTTGAACTTGATGAATCTTCTGTTAAGAAAATATATTTTTTATAAATGAATTTCTTTGTATAAGTCCGATTAAGTTATTTCTGTTTATTTGTACATAAGTCTTGATAATATTATTTTTAGTTATAGGCACGTTTATTTCAAAAACAATTTTTTTAAGACGTCCCCGCCAACATTGCGTCAACCAAAGGATTTTATTAAAATGTTAATTTTGTAACAGAGAGTCTCTACTCTAAGATTGCGTTGTGTATGGAATTCTGAGTTGTGCTAACGATGAGAATATATATATATATATATATATACGGATATCAATAGACATGCATATGGATATACACGCAAGAAAACACACATATGTAATTATATTTCTGATGTTATAAAACAGTGCTCGATGTAATATAACATAGCTATAAAGGACATATTAATAATATACATATTATCCTACACTCATAGCAAGACTCAGTGCTTCATGCACTATGCAATCATCATGTGCTTATAATTAATATATTGAGAAAATATACTGTTTCTTATAAGCTGATGATTGCATAGTACATGAAACTCCGAGGCGTACTATAGACGTAGGCTATATATATATATATATATATATATATATATATATATAAACATTCATGTATTACGCAATTATCAGGTG
Organism: Ascarosepion bandense; assembly: GCA_037127315.1. Lineage (NCBI taxonomy): Eukaryota > Metazoa > Mollusca > Cephalopoda > Sepiida > Sepiidae > Ascarosepion > Ascarosepion bandense. Next base: position 260,885 of record JBBBDQ010001405.1, on the reverse strand, counting down.
CATATTATGAACTGACCGTTTTACGATTTGAATTTTTGTTTTTGGTAGTACCGTTGCTTAAGTACGTTATAAAATTATAACTGAGTTTTCATTTTTGTCATTAATTAAATGTACAATTTGATTAGGTTTCTACCCAAACCAAATAAATGTAATAAGAAACTAAAATTGTGGAACTTATAAAAAGGAAAATACATATATTTTTGGGAGGTCAATTTTTTTTTCTCATAGGTTAAAGGGGAGGTCACTTATATTTGTTTATATCTTTGAAGAAGACGTCGAAACAATAAAAGGACGAAATTAAAAAAAAACATAAAAAGAAAATAAAAACGCATATGTAGACACACACATATATATATATACACATACACATGCATATCTGCACAACTACTCACCCACGCACATATATATATATATATATATATATATATATAGATAGATAGATAGATAGAGAGAGAGAGAGAGAGAGAAAGCGAGAGGAGGGGGGAGTAAATAGTAACCCATAAAGACGAAGAGGATAATCCAAAAGATTTTATCTAATTAATATATCAATATCAATTAGATAAAAATAGAGAGCTCAGTGCATATATAAAATATTGAGTAGAAAACTCAGCACATAATTAGACTGTTTAGTTATGTGTTGAGTCTTCTTCTTAATATATATATATATATATATATATATATATATATATAGTGAAAAATTAATTAGTTGTTGAATGAATAAATGAATAAATAAAAAACATATAAGGAAAATAAAGGTAGTAATGTTTAGTCATGGGCTATATATTTAAGCAGATATTTATTTCTATGTCTGTATGTGGTCATCAATTCACTTCTTTTGTTTAATGAATTTGCGCTATTTAGGTGTTTTAAGATTATAAGTTTTTCAAAGGCATCTATTTTCTATTCCATTATAAGATTTGGCTAATAATTTTTTTGTTTCTTTCTTTTAACCTAATATATTTGGGAAGAGCATTACTATTCTGGTATTTAATATTATTAAAAGTCAATTTATGAACATTAAAATCGCAGTTTCCATTTATTGTTACTTAATCCAGATCAGAGCTTAGTATCGCCGTCAGAATGTAAATTAAACAATCGATCATACATTAAGTGGGCAAGTCGTGTTTTTTCGGCAGTTATAATAATTTTTGGTAGGTTTACTGTTATTGGTAAATAAATAGATAAATAGTAGTAAGCCAAGTTATTGGCTTACTACTATTTTGCAGGTTAGAAATATCTTTATTAAATATCTCATTGTTATGTAGTCAGATATCTTTATCAAATACTTAAAGCAACTATAACTAATTTAAAACTTAGTGTAGAAGAATGGTCGAAATGATTGTGACTGGTTCTTCTTTCTCCTTACTCTCCTCCAACCTAATCTTTTACTCTTATCTAGCCCCCTGCACATCAGTGGCTGTCCACCCTTGCTTGGGGTGAAACGATTAAATTAAAAAATAAATAAATAAAAATCTAAGCTATATCATGATGGCTGCCTCTGGACCAAAAGAAGCAATGCAGATGTCAAGATTTATGTGTGCGTTTGATTCTACGTTGGTCTGTGAATCAGTCGGCATTTTGCTATTGTGAAGATTTTGATATGTTTTCGAGATAAAAAAAGAAAAGTGGATTATGCAGTGATGACGGATTAATCCTCTTGTCAAATGCAAACCCTCAACAAACTGCTCCTTGAAGAAAAGACAAGATCAAGTTTTTTAAAGATCACGAAAATAAATTCTATACCCCCACTAACGCTAAAGTGATTAACTTTCTTGACCAAACTTTCAACATGAAAAACGGCCTATACAAACCAAATACTAAAGATTCTTAGTCAGAAATACATCCACAATATTCTAACGACCACCATAAAATTATTGACAATGTTCATAAATCTATCCAAGTTAGATTATCATTTAACGCTAATAGTAAAGATGTTTTTGATAACAGTAAAATAAAATATATTCAGGCTCTAACTAAAATAATTCCAATGTAACTTTAAAATACCCTAATAAAAGCAAAGTTGACAAACATATACCCAAATCACGCAATCGTAATATCATTTAGTTTAACCCGCCTTTCATTTTTGACATAAAAAATTCCGAAATTTAATTCACAAGCATTTCAATCATTCTCTCACACAAAAAAAAAACTCAACAAAACTATGTTAAAGTTAGTTATAGTTTCGTCAAGAACTTTCATAAATATATCATACTACATAACTGTATGATATTAAATAAAAATATGTCCAATTAGCAAAATATCTACAACCACTATATCAATAATAATTAAATTAATGTAACTGCCAAAAAACAAAAACAAAAGAAAATACAACCTTTTCAATTATCTGTTAATGTATTACGGAATGTATAAATTAAAAAGCTAGTATACATTCTGGCGACTATATTAAGTTCTATTTTCGATCAACAAACAATAAATGGTAATTATGATTCAATAATCATAAATTGACTTTTAATAATGTTAAATATCAGAACAGTACCGAATTCCCTAAGTATTTTTGGTATTTAAATAATAAAATCTGAACTATTACCTCAGAAATAATCGCGAAAACCAAATTTTGTAAAAGAATAGGAAATAGATGGGTCTTGTCATCAAACATCTAAATACCCCCAATTTATTAAACAGAATTATTGACCATATGCGGACATAGAAATAAATATCTTCTTAAATACTTAGACCCTGACTAAACTATATAGCCTTCAGATATTCTTTAAAAAATTTCAAACTTTTTGTCTTTAAAGAATTCCTTAAGAAGCTTGTGAAAAAGAAACATGTTAGATTAAAGACATTTTTTCTACCTGTTCTCTTTTATTTATCATGTCGGTTTCCGATCTATGTATTCAACTCATATATATATATATATATATATATATATATATATATATATACAAACACTTCCCCATCGTCGAAATGTGGCCTCCCTTTGTCTCTTCTATAAATACTTTCATGGCTTCTGCTCGGATGAACTTAACTCACTGATGCCTCCTCAACAGGTGTTTACTCGTGCAACCAGACTGGCAACTGGGTCCCAATCATTCACAGTCAGGTTAGCCAAACGCAGACGACAATTCTAAGCCTGCAGCTTCCTCTCTCGCACTTCCCGCCTGTGGAACTCACTCCCGTATTCTTGCTTTCCTGACGGCTACAACCTCCAGAAATTTAAATGCAAAGTCAATACTCATCTACTAACCACTGGACTCTAGCTCTGTCCCCTCCCCTGTATAACCTTCACTTTCTCTCCACCTATGTATCTGTCATCGCACCTGCTTTCTCAGCTTTCTATTGTTCCTTTCTAACTAGTTTGTACTCCTCACTCTTTTCTAATTAATCTTTTTACATTTATGTAACCCCCTGCACATCAGTGGCGTTTCCGCCTTGCTTGGGGTGAAATGATTAAAAAAATATATATATACTACCGGGCACAAATAATATGATGTATTTCTATTATTTTTAGTATTTATTGCCAAGTGAATATTTGTAAATGAAAATACAATAGTTCTTTTGCATCAAATGAATTTATAAATATTTAATTATTACGTATATTGCAAAATGAAAAAGTGATACAAATTTAGGGTTGATTAGGACGACTACATTTTACTTCCTTGCCTTTTAAAATTTGCAACAAAAAAACATTCTATTTTTATTTATAAATATCCATTCAAAAATAGTATGAAATATATGATTTAAAAAAAAAAAACTGAGGTATATACATTCTCCTTTTTTTGAAATTCCGCCATTTTAGGTTTGTTTTTTTAATTTCATTTTGGGTTTTGGTATATACCTCATTATACATTTAATAGCATATTTTTTAATAGCACCCCAGGTTTGTAATTTATAACGACCGTAGGCAACGCTATTACAAAAAAAAGTTCAATTTAGAAAACGGTAACTTCATAATATACATTGCATAATACATAAAACGTTGAATCGTGATTTAAACGTAAGATAATATGTATATTCATTAATATATACTTTGTAGTTCTGTGATATTACATTGATCTGAGACTGAAGGCTTTATTCTGCAGCGCGAGACCAAAGTCTTTTCACTAGGATCTTTCAGGCAAATATTATGCATAATAATCTGGATCCAAAATGCAGGTTCTGTGATAAACACTAAGAAACAATAGACCATCTAATCTCAGGATGTTCTGTACTTGCCCCAAATGAATATAAAAATCGTCACGATAGAGTGTGTCAATATTTACATTGGACAAAGTGCAAACACTATGGAAAATCTGTAAACAAACATTGGTATGAACATCACCCAGCACCAGTTACAGAAGTAAAAGATGTCACCATTTATATGGGATTAGACCATCTACACAGACAGACAAATTGAAACAAATAGGCCGGATATTATTGTTATAAACCAGAAAGAAACAACTTGCCTATTAGTTGATCTGGCTTGTCCAGAGGATTGTAACATAGCAACCAAGTAGTTCGAAAAACTGTCAAAATATAAAGACCTGGAAATCGAAATAGCAAAAATGTGGAAATTGAAAACAAGAGTCGTGCCAGTGATAGTAGGCGCACTTGCAATGATAAAAAAATGGAACAAAACAACACATTAAAAGAATCCCTGGAAACCCCAGCTTAAAAGATATACAAAAAATTGTCTTATTAAGTACAGCCCACACACTAAAAAGAACTTTGTCTATGTAATGATAGGGGAGATAGAAAAAACATGAAATGGAGCCATACTGACATACCACGATCTACCTAGGTCTTCCCACAGACTTGGTAGGTAGTGCGACCATAGCAGAAATCGAAATATGATGAAAAATGACAACATAATATTAATAATATTAAAAAAAGTCCCTAGTAAAGAAGGTAAAATATACTAAAAATAAATATATCATATAACACTGAAAACAAATATATATATATATATATATGAATGAGAATGAATATGCAAAATCTATTCAGTCTGAATGAATGTGTCGATGCACTAGTTGAAGGCGACAGGTTTTATTGGCCCAATAGCGATCGTAGCAGGACATTTTCAATAAACAATATGAGAATAAAACAAGATAAAATTCTAATTAATATATGAAAATGACAAATTAGGACATAAAATATTCTACTATATATATATATATATATATATATATATATATATATATATATATATATATAAGTGTCACTTTGTGTAATAAAACATTATATTACACCGAATATATAAGAAATACATTCAATAAAAATTTGAAATTTGTTTTGAATATTTATGGTGTAAATTTAATTATCCCAGAAGTATTTTGTCAACATCGGGTTGAATAAGACTTTTATTGTGAATTTATTTCCGTTCATTCTGACAATGAGGAGTAATTCTGACGTAGTTACGTTTACTACTTAATAGCAATATCAAACAACCCCCCACTTTATATCCGGTAAAAACATTAATATTTAAGGCATTTTCTTTATTTTGCTGCAAGCTAAGCGGCAAAGTTACTTGATACAAGGAATTATTGGGAGTAAAAAATCTGAGAAAAAATCTCTTTGGACAAAAAAATTGTTTACAACGAGACAAGATGAAGATTGACGTTGCATTCAAATTTTTCAAGATCAAATTGATTGGAAAGCAAAAATCCGAAAAAATATTTCCACAAAGGAAAATCGAGATAAGAAACCGTTATTATAGAATTTATTTGTACCTCTTTCAAGTGGAACTCTAAAATGGTGAAATGAATCTGCTTATATCTGAGATTAAATTCGTAACTTTGAAGTACAAATGAAGTACATCAAAATAGATTTTACTTCAGCTCATCAACGATGTTACAAGAAGTTTTGTTCGTCTCTCTGAAAATATTTTTACAAAAGGCACAATGTGATGAGAAGGAGTGACTGAAGCCGAGGATCCATGTCAAAACTAATAACATTGCAACTACTTTGAATTTTGTCAAGATTTTCTCTATACATAGCTAAAAACACCAGATGAAATATAACTTGAACATTTTCTCAATATCTTTTTTTTTATAATCATATCGTCCTAAGCAAAGCACTTTGCTGCCACTTTTGCAGGGGATTACACAGGAGAAAATTATGAGAAAGAGTGACAAGTTATGGGGAGTGTCAGGAAGTGGGTAAGAGAAGGATGAGAATACTGATAAGAGTAGAGTGAACGGAGAAAGGAGCATGAGCGACAAGATGAAGGTTAGTGAGATAGGAGATGGCTATTGACTTTACATTTAAATTCTTGGAGATTATAGCTGTCGGAGAAGCAAGTAAATGGAAGGGAATTCCACAGTCGGGAAGTGCGAAAAAAGAAGCTACTGGAGTAGAATTTGGGTTTACATTTTATTGGTTTCACAGTGTCGTTGATCCCGGAAATCGGGCCTGCACAAATAAATAAACAACGACCAGTAATTGAGATAGAAAATAAGTGCATTAACGTAAGATTTGAATGAAGATTAGTAGTCCAAGAATGCGGGTTAGTAAAAAGTATATGTACAAGTCTCTGGAAGTGAAGCTGTAGTATATTGATTATGTCCGAGTCGGAAGCTGACAGGTACTGCGTAATAATCTTCTCGATGAGTAGAGCACAGAGCTACTATGAACTAATATGTACTGACTGTTAATCTCTCTATGAACTCTCGTATTCTCCGGTTAACTCTCTGTGAAAATACGGTATTCTCTAGTCTTGCTTCTATAGCAGTAGTATAAGTATACTCTGAACGAGTCCATCTTTATGAAACACACAGTACAAGTGTGGGACCTAGTTGATAATCTTGTGACTCGAGTAAATTCATATATAGGGGGTACCAGTGAGCTAAGTTCATCGCAGCAGAAGCCGTGAAATTATTTGTAGAAGAGACACAGGGAAGTCGCATTGCGCCGATTTGAAAGTGATATGTTTGTTTGAAAGGGGATTTTTTTATTGTGAAAACATTGCTTTGAATCATAAAAGCTGGCATAGTAAGTCTTAAGTGCATCAATCTTCTAATTAATAAAGATATAACTTAAATCCTCCAGTTGAAGTCTGTTAGAAGCGATAATATTCAATGTAAATTTAAGTATAGTGAAATGTTTCACAACATTGGTTGATCAATACCAATTTCAGTCTGAACACATAAATGTAAACACGTTTCATTTAAAATCCTTCGTTCGCAAAAAAAAACTATTAATGGAGGCTTACTGAACTTTTACGGAGAGCAAAGAATGGATGTGAACACAAGCAGTAGATCAAATATTTTATCATCAATAAAGAAGATAATTTCGCTTGGGATACTGTGTCAAAAATAGTGTATTTTTATAAGTCTATTCGATATAGTGTTCTATATGGGTCCTAACCTGGTATCCCGGCTTCAGTCAAATACCCGCCGTCGAAATGTAGCCTCCACGTGCCTTTTCTATAAATACCTTCATAGTGATCGTTCTAAATAACTTCCCGCTATGGTACCAAGACTTTATGAATTTAAGTACAGTAATAGATTGTCGACAGTTTTGCAGAGATCTTTGGCATCGAAAATGAGGACAAAACTGGAAGCGGCCGAAATGTGGTTCTACAGATGCTGCGGATATCGTGGACTGAGCATACAAGCAACGACGAGGCGTTAGAAATTGATGCTGAGCATCAGGAAGAGACAACTGAAGTTCCTGGGACATGCAATGAGGAAGAAGGGCTTGGAGAACCTGATACTGACTGGACAGATAGAAGGAAGGAGAGACAGAGGAAGGCAGCGGATAACATATTTGCAGGGCCTGATCAGGTGGATGACGGAACGGGGGTTGCCAGGAGCAACAGGAGCAAACATACTAAGAGCCACAAGGGATAGGGAGACGTGGAGAGCCATGATCGCCTACGTCCTGAAGGGACAGGGCACATAGAAGAAGAAGAATAGATTTTCAGCTGAATTTTGTTAAACGTCGGGGTGAATACGGAATTAAAAGTAACTCTCTTCGTTCTTCACTTTTATAAAAACTCACAATCCAATGTGAAATTTAATTGTGACAAACAGAAAAAGGATTGACCCCATACAAAAAGAAATAAACGAAGCTAAATTTCGCGATCCGATGTTAAATTAATTTTACAACCAATGAAAAGAAGCTATTTGCAAAACTAAGTGAAAAGTTAACAATCCAGCGTGAAAAAGTAAATCGTTATACAAGGAAAGAAAGAACGTCGAACCAATCAGTCAGTTGGAAGCAGAAATTAGAGCCGACATGCTAAAATGGGACAAATACTTCAAACCTCTGACCCGGACATAAGGTCCCGACGCACATTCGTTCTTCCTTTTCCTACAATAAAAAACAAGATATTTCAACTGACTTCTACAAATTAACGTCAGGATAAGTACCATTTTCTTTTATTGCTTTACCTTCCTTTTCATTTTCTCGCCGGTTATAAAAAAGGGAAAGGAACAGAGACTTTATTAAACACATTCGCTACTTACAACTAAAACTGTTACATACAACTATAACACATGGACTTACTTAACTCTTTACTATACTTTCTCAGTCTATATTTAATTCTTACCAATTGATGGTATTCTGTTCTGTTAAAAAAATCCTGCTTTAAAAATACAAACGAAATACTTTAATTCTTCTAACCTTCTGACGATTCTAGTAACCTTAACGTTGTAATGTGTTCAGCGATGTTTGACACAAGGCCAATTTAATAAACATTCAACCTTCTCCCTATTTTAGATGTAACCGTAAACTACAGGCTAGTAGTTTTTTCTTACTTCTCACATTTTGGCCCCTATGTTTTCCTGCCATTTTTTATCTTCAATAGCAATCGTTATTTATAGTCATTCTATTCCTCTTCTGTTATTATTTTCACTCCCCTTAATCTCTTTCATTTTTTATTCTTTCATACACGGTAACACCATTGTATCTTAGTCCCATTAATGCCTTTTTGAACAACATAAGGTACGCAGATGATACAGTGCTGATAGCAGACACGGAAAGGAAACTAAAAAGTTGGCTAAACAGAGTGACAAGAAAGGAGTGCAAAGAAACTGCAAGAAAACAGAATGAATGGTCATCGACAAAAAGAGCATTCCAAAATACCTAATACAAGTGGGGGGTACTAAAATCAAGCAGGTACAAAAATGTAAATACCTGGGAACTGTTCTAACAGAAGACACAAAGTGCGACACAGAGATTCGAAGGCAAATTGGCATGATGAAGGACGCGTTTCAGAATTTAAGTAGAGTATTAAAAGACAGGAAATTTTCGCTTGAAGCAAAGAAGACAATACTAGATTTCTATGTGATATCTGTTCTTCAATATAGCAGTGAATGCTGAACAATATCAACAAAGATGATGGAAAAATTTGAAGCAACTGAAATGTGCTTCTACAAAAGGATGCTACGGATATCATAGATCGAGCAAGTGAGCAATGATGAGGTTTTAGAAAGGATGGAAACGAAAAGGAAATTAATACTGAGCATCAGTAAGAGACAGCAAAAGTTACTGGAACATGCAAAGAGAAAGGGGGGCTTGGAGAAAATGATACTAACAGGCCAGATAAAAGGAAAGAGAGACATGGGAAACAGTGAGTAACGTACTTGCCTGGCCTGAGCAAGTGAATGACAGAACGGGGGTTGCGTGTTGTAACAGGAGAAAGCGTGCTAAGACCCACCAGGTATAGAGAGACGCAAAATCCATGGTCGTCTACGTCCTGAAAGGGCAAGACACATAGAAGAAGAAAGTGTGAAATGATTAAAAGATGGATGCTCTAGATTTAATGTAAATAAAAATTAAACATTAGGTTAGGAGCATCGAAGATATATGTTGACAGATACTCACGAAGAGAGTAAAAGGGTATAATTTAATGTAGAACTAAATTTATACTTCTTAACTTTGTCTTAATGCATATTAAAGTATAATTTTAAAATTGTCTGTTTTTTCCTTTCTTCTAGATATGGTCACACTCTACCTGCACTTGGTTTGCTATATAATAATATCTAGACAGAGAAGTGTCAATTGGGTCATATTAATTACAATCGTTGTTGAAGGAAAAGAAAACGAAAAGGATGTCACTGACCGTCTGTCTGTAATTAGTAAATATCTAACATGTTAATTGTCCTCTGGCTATTCGAATGTCGAAAATAGTTTGTTTTTGATGCGATTATAGATGCGGAATAATCCAAAATATTTTCGTACCATCCCGAATGCGCAATAATTTCCAACACTTTACATTTCTGTAATTGGTCGCATTGAGGCAGCAGTGTGATGGTTCAGGTTATTTTTGAATCGGGCTTGTGTCATACATAACCGAACTTCCTACAGCTTAGGTTTTATTCGTTATCATCAGAAGGTTGTCAGCAGAAGGTTGGAGATTGGAATGTGTGGATTTGTAAAAGAGTAAAAATATATATTTTGCATGTTTGAATAGAAATTTAATAATGATAAGAACAACATGAATTGGTAGAAGTTAAAAGTTCAAGAAAAACAAGTAATGAGTTAAAGGTATTGTGGTGTTACTGACCGGGCAAAAGTGAGGGGCCGGATGTTCGCACTCTCACGACCAAAAAGCAAATGATCAAAACTAGACAATGCGCAGCTAGATTGACGCAGATGTTCCGGTTGAAAACTAAAAAATAATTAAATATTAAATTCCAGTTCGCGAGCCTACGCGAATTTGATTCATCGGCCAATGGGAAGCCCAGAATCAAATACAAGTGTGAATTTCCAAATGATCTGCTGCGATCCAAAATGTCGAAATAAAAAACCGACACAGAAAGCATCGCCAGACAGACTCAAGAGACTAGAGTAATTAGTATATCCGACGTCAAGCGGCTTACTATGCTCGCCTCCCTTACCTCTTTTACTTCTTGCCGTCTCAAAACTACTTACTGACCAAAGGAGCGGATACATCAAAGACATTCTTTACTTACAACGCTACCACATACCTAAGTATTAATCCTCCATGCAGCATTTTATTGCCATGAACATTTAAACGTCCGCTGGATCCATATTTAAAGGATTACTTGAATTTTAAAAACCTTAATTGATATGTGTATATATAAAATGTTATTTCTCAACTCAATCTGCTTTCTTGATTTATAATCATTTTATGACTTATAGTGGGCTATCAACAACGAGGCCAAATTCCGTTAATCTTCAACAATATACAACTGAGGTATTGGAAAGAATGCAACTGAAAATGAAATTAATGTTGAGCATCAGGAAGAGACAACTGAAGTTCATGGGACATGCAATGAGGAAGGAGGGCTTGGAGAATCTGATACTAACAGGCCAGATAGAAGGAAGAAGAGACAGAAGAAAGCAGTGGATAACATATTTGAAGGACCTGATCAGGTGGATGACGGAACGAGGGTTACAGGGGCAGGGAGATGTGGAAAGCCATGATTGCCTACGTCCTGAAAGGACATGGCACATAAAAGACGAAAGAAGAACAATTCATATATTTTACAAAATAGATTAAAGAGACAGAGGGAAGCAGCGGATAATATATTTCAAGCGTTTGAGCGGATGGAAACAGAACTGGGGCTGCGAGATTTTACAGAAGAAAGCGTGCTAAAAGCCACCAGGAATAGGGAGACGTGGAAGGCCATGATCGCCTACATCCCGAAAGAACAAGGCACATAGAAAATATTAATAAGATAAACAAGGGGTATATATAACGGAAAGATTATATAAAGATTATAATCTGTTATAATCTATTATTATGAATTAATATTTGTTAATAATAATAATAATAATAATAATAATAATAATAATAATATTTTATATAATTATGAAATAAAATGAAATATTAGTATGTTAATATAAATTAATTAGCAGACATCACATAGCAATGCAATACTCTCTTCTTTGTTTCTAGCAAAGTTTTCCTGTCCCTTAATACTTTGCTTAGTTTCTGTAATGCGTCTTTCGCCATGCCAATTCACCTTCGGGTCTCAGTGTCACACTTTCTGCATCGTTAGAATATTTCTGAAATACTGAAATTCATGTACTTACTTGTTTTTGTATCCCCGACCTGTAATTGGAATTTTGAGCTCCTATGTTTGCTGATTACGATACATTCGGTTTTCTTGTAGTTTATATGTACTGTTTTCTTTCGGCTTTCTTCATCTACCAAGAGGAAAAGTGTTAAGAGCGAAAATGGGAGAGAGGGCCTGTTAAAGTCGATGTTCTCACACATCCGGCACAAAAAGAAGAGTATATTCTGCCCCATCATAAAGTATACGCAGGCACAGATGTGGCTTTCCTACCCTGCCAAGGTCTTACATTTTCTTACACAGATGCGGCAACGCTAGGCGCCTTTTTCAGGTGTTAAATAAATGTGGGATAAAGTTTAATCAATGACTTTTATGTGTGTTTCAACATTTTTCAGAAACATTTTAATTATAAATATTAAGAATATCTCTCTTGATTTTTCATACATGCTTGCACACCTATGTATGAGTGTGATTAGATCAGACGTGTCTTAGACCGCTCGACTACGTAGGAGTCACGATCAAACAAAGACTGAATATTTTCCTGATTTTTCGAAATATTGATATCTGTTTTATTTTTGTATCCTAATGTAAACAAAGACATTTTACAAAATCTGTTACAACACAATTTCCTGGTGTTTTAAAATATTTATATCTGTCCTGTCTTTGTATCAGTAGAAGTAGGGAGATGGTTAATTTTTATTTTTAATTGGCCTTGTGTAAAACGTAACTAAACTTCGTACAACTTACAGATCTTATCCAGAATTATCATCGGAATTATTAGAGGGTTATCAGCAGGTGGATTTTTATAAGAATAAATGTATATATTTTGCATGTTTAAATAGAAATTTATGAATAGAAAAAATAATGTGAATTGGTACTAGTTAATGTTCAATGAGAAATAGTATTACAAAGTTAAGTGTATCAAGAGTTCGTAGTAGTAACATGTGTGGATGTAGGCAGGAACATACGTATGTATGTATGTAGGCAGGAACATACGTATGTATGTATGTATGAGTGTTATCTTTAGATCGGGATATCTTGGAAGTATTCGCTCAGTATTAAAAGTTCCGTTTGGTCATCAGGTATACAAAGAGACAGACGGGTGAACGATGAAGAGGAAGGAGGTGAGAGAGAAAGAAAGAAGTAATAATAGCGATCGCTTGACGTTTGACAAGGGACATGTTAATTACGCTCGTCTCCTTTCTCTCTGGCGACAGTCGAATTTGCTCCGTCTTTTATTTCGTTTGTGGGGCTTGAAAAGATCATTTGGGTATTCACTCCCGGGTGTGATTCTGGCCTTTCCAATTGGACTACGAACAAACTTCGCGTCGGCTAACAAAAAGGGCATGTAAAAAGAATTTATTTCTTATAACTGATGATTATTTGAATTTCGTTTTTAGATTGTTTCTAGTTTTGTAATGGCCGAAGAACATTTCGCATCGAGGTGTAAAATCTTACGAGTTTTGTTTTCGATTCGCTTTTGCGTGTTGGCTAAACAAAGTTTGTAATTCGAGTAAATTCGTTTATTCCTAACACAATCAACGAGTCAGTGCTTATAAATTGCATTTTAAATGTATATCTTGTTTTGTTCACTACATATCCTCAAGTAAACAATGACAACTTATTTACGAAATTACTTACGAAATAGATTATCTCCGACATGTTTCTAATTTATTTATTTAAACAATTTTTTAATGAATACTTGTATTTGAGTAGAAGCTCTGCTTTTATAATTAAGAGGTATATTTATTTGCATCTACTGGCCTGAATAATCGAGATATTTTTTCAGGAAAATGAGCGGCCTTCGACAAGATTCAAACCTGCGGGCCCTATGGGAAACAATAATTAGATCTAACATGTCTTAATCGCTTGTCACGTAGAACTTACATTCAAAGCTGGAAATAGTGGGGTTTGTGCGTCTCTCTCTCTCTCTCTCTCTCTCTCTCTCTCTCTCTCTCTCTCTCTCTCTCTCTGTGTGTGTGTGTGTGTTTTAGCTTTGCTTCTCTTAATAACATATCTTTCTATGATTTTCATTGAACGTGTGTGTAGATGTGCGACCAGTTTATAGTGGAGTAATTTCTCTTCTGTGTAGAGCTAGGTGAAATTAAGTATATTTTAAGACACATTCCTTATTCTTAAATAAAACCTTGTTCACCTAATTCTACTTCGGCTGTTGTTTCCCATAAAATATTGAACTGAGCATATGACATCTACAGATATTAAAAGGCTTGAAAAGCGGTTGTCTATGATTAATTATCGTCTTCATTATAGTAATTATCCTAGGTTTTAATTAGAAGCGACCAGTTCCGGGTCAGTTCATTAGCAAGAATGAGTGAAACAAACTCTTTTAGGTATGATATATGATGGACTCTCCCGTCTAACTATAAATTTTTACATGACGGAACAGTCCATTATGCATGAAATAGGGGGTTACTTTATAATCCCCCTTTACAGCTTTTTGGGGCCTAGCGAACTTCGTAACTCTTTGGTTGATAGATTTAACTAGAATTTTATCGCCCGTATAGATGCAGTGGGGAACTAAATGTTGCATTAACAATTTTTGAATTTATCAACATGTTCACCGTATGCAAGGCAATAAAGCCACAAAGACGCAACAGGTTACTCAGTGAGGAAGAATTAGAATTAGAAACAGAAACTTTACAAATGAGCTTTAATTCCAATAGACATGATTTTTTTACTTTGAGTGTCACGTTCATTTCTAAACTTTGGACGACGAACAAACTTCGCGTCGGCTAACAAAAATGGTATGTAAAAAGAATTTATTTCTGATAACTGATGATTATTTCAATTTTGTTTTTAGATATTTCCTAGTTTTGTCTTGGCCGAAAAAGATTTCGCATCGCTTTCCTTTGTTCCTTTAAATATATTTTGTGTCCTAACTGTTTCTCCCAGTTCTTGTTCTTCCATCTATTTGTAGAAAATCTTTACTGTTTCGCTTTGCAACTTTTACGTTTAAGTCAAGCAAATCTCAAATTATTCAAGCCATTATGTATCATCAAGATTTCCAGTCTCTTTCTGGTTCTACGTGTGCCATTTTGTTTCCTTTTGAGTTGCACCTTCCTATTCGCTCACATGTCTAGCCCATGGTATTCTCCGAGTCCTTCTGTAAAAGATTATCTTTATTTTTCCCATGTCTCCCTTTTATCTGCGAAGAAATCTTTCAACATTAAACATTCGCTACAATAGAAGAATCGTGATATTTCATAGAACACGGTATTCTAATCATATTTTTTTATATTTCAGATTTCGCCTCTATATGATTTTTCTAAAGAGCGTGGATTTCTCGTCAAATACACATTTTGAGAAGGTCGTAGATACACAGATTTGGTATGACAGGGTTTCTCTGAGAAGTTTAAACATACACCTATTCCACTTTGCTTTCGTAAACTTGTTGAAACCTTTAAGGAAACAGGATCAGTAGACGATACTAAACGTTGTTGAAGGCCAGCAAAGCTATCTGGGTAGAAGCTTTTGTGTATGTATGTATGTATGTATGAGCGTTATCTTTAGATAAGAATAAGAGACAGACGGGTGAACGATAAAGAGGAAGGAGGTGAGAGAGAAAGAAAGAGGTAATAATAGCGATCGCTTGACGTTTGTCAAGGGACATGTTAATTACGCTCGTCTCCTTCCTCTCTGGCGACAGTCGAATTTGCTCCGTCTTTTATTTCGTTTGTGGGGCTTGAAAAGATCATTTGGGAATTCACTCCTGGATGTGATTCTGGCGTTTTCGACGAACAAACCTCGCGTCGGCTAATTGATGACTATATGAATTTTGTATTTATGCAGTATGCAGCAGACTCCAAAAAATAATTGCGAAATCATAAAGCCGTCATACAAAAAATAAATCTCTCCTTTAAAAACAAACTGATAGCGGAGTTCAAAAACAAAACTAAAAAGAATCTAAGCATGTATTGACAACATTGTTTACAAATTCCCTGCATATTCTCCTCCTGTACTCTATACTGAAACATGTTTGTTAATAAAAATATAGGTCTCCACTGACATTTTAAACACCCTGTATTTATATACATTTCTCTTTCTTTGTAACGAAATTTATTTGCTTAATGTTACTTAGCAAAGCTTTCATGATGTTATGTCTAAACTTATATAATAAATGGAACTTTGTCTGAGTGTGGATGTTTGTGTGTATGTGTCTGTGTGTGTGTGAATCCGTTACCTATAGACTCCGAAACGGCTGAACCGATCTTCTTGCAAAATTACACAGTTTTACTAAAAGCCTCTGCGAGTGGTCTTAGCCAGGTTTTGTGTTGAGGTACCCAGGATAAATATCAAAAATCGATAATCGAAAAAATCGGGTTATAGATGGAGTGGTCCGATTTTAATCAAATTTAATACACTCATAGACAAAGACATAAGAAATGATATTCAGAAGTTTTATGGTTGCAGTTCTTACAATATTGCAGAAAATCGATTATATAAATATAAAAGGCTGAATGTCTGTGTGTGTGTCTGTTTATCTGCCTGTATGTCTGTATTTTTCAGCTCTTTTATTTTAGTTTTTGCTTCGGATTTGGCTCTAAGTAGGTATAATTGTAATTCTTAGTCTCAGCCATGATACCATTTACTCAGAAAACTTATTTAGCCTTTAAAATTCAGTTTTTGACGAAAAAAACTTATTTGATATCGATACCAGTAAATCAAAATTTAACTTACATCTATTCATTTTTCTTTCAGTTTTCGGTTTCGTTTTAACTGGAAACAACTATCGCTTTTTAGTCTTTCGCGCCAACGTCGAAAGAGTCTGAGCTCCAGGACCATGGATTAGTTTTAAAGCTTTTATTACACCCGAGCAACGCCGGACTATACTGCTAGTATAGGATTAGGATGTATATGTGGTTTTGTATAACAAGAATTATTTCAGAGGAAAGAAGTATGACAATGTTTAAATACTTTTCGTATGACACGTTTGGTTCTTTTATACGTTATCATTTTATGTTTACGTTGATGTGATTAGACAGGTGACTACACAGGTACACCAACCTACACAGGTGCACATACTACACAGGTGTACGAACAAAAAATAGATGAAATTTGTTAAGATAAATTTGTTTCAGTTATATAATCTAGCTGATTTCATTCGTGTGTAAATATGTAAATGTTTTGTTTTTTAATAATTGAATCTAAAAAACGACCGCAAAAAATAACTGTCAAAATAGACTAAAGAAAAATATATCCTACTGTTATTTTTGTTTAATAAAAAGAGTGATTCCCCCGCTCTTTAATTAAAATCTACAAGCCTCGTTTGAGCCATATAAACAACACAGATTAGAAGGGACGAGCTTGCATAGCCGCGGTAGAAGTGATTCAGGGGTCATACTTTACGTAGGTCGGATGTCAGAGGGATGTAGTTGGATGTAAGATGCAAAGCAAATCATTTGTCTACGGAAAGGTTTTAAGGCTTCTTCTTGTGAATGTCGACAGCAAAACAAAGTGTAGAAAGGTTTCGGCATGCTGACGAAAATGAAGAAAATGGGAAACTTTAGGCTGACCACGAAAACGAAACGTTAAAGATAAAAAACACTGTAAAAAGACCTTTAAACGCTCACGATAACCATGTGGAAACCAAGCTGAAAGAAAACCGAATGACATTGCCGAAATACCGTAAAATTTTCCACTGACTGTCACGTGATAACTTAATGTTTCTTCGCTTATCTTTTAGGTGGGTGAACTTACGTTTTCTAAAAAATAATCTCTTCATCTTTCGAACAGTTTTCTTATCACTTTCTCGGGGCTTTTTTATGATTTGAAAAATTTTCTTATAAATCAATTTTAGAGCGAAAATTTCTATAATAATGTTATTTTAGGTTATCTTGTCGTGTTTAAAATAACGCGCATGAAGAAATATTTCGTGCGGGCCTTTGTTTTTTTTGCAAAATCTGTACTTTGTTACATTGTTTTTTTTATTTGTATAATAAATATTTGTACTTTTACATTTCACGATACAAATTTAAATTTTGTTTTTTACAATATACTTTTTTTATATCAAACTCGGGATGAGAGTGTGGACTTTCTCTATTCTCTAATTAACTCTCACGAAAAAAATATTTTCTCATGATGTCTCTCTGTGTAATAGCTATGACAATAAACTACATCCGGCAGCAATGAGTTCGATCGAATGGTTTTGAGATGCGTGGAAATTTTTTTAATTTTGAATCGCTTGCACAAGTTTTCTCTTCTCTCCTTTTATGAATTTCAATTTGAGGTATTGACAGAGACCATACGAATGACAACTTATACTTGTTCATGTCTGAAAGGTAAGTTCCGAGTTCTGACGAAGTGAGCTGGACGTGTCATTCCTGGATGGCAAAGTTTCTCATGCAATGCGTAGAAAAGAGGATTTACTGCAGCTAATCTTGAAAATGTATCAACCACCGAATTTTCCTTCCCGGGTTGGTATTTTATATCGTTTTTTTTATATTATATTGTTTTTTTTTATATTTTTTATATGTTTTTTTTATATTGTTTTTGAATTGCAACAGTTCGGTTAGCCACCTATCAGTTGTGTCATTTTTTATATTTTAGATCGACTTTTGTTATACATGATTCGAATAGTTTTATGATCTGTGACCTCAGTAAATTTTGTCCGAGAAGTAGATATCTCCAGTGGCCCAATGCTTTAACATTTGCTGCTGTTTCTTTCTCCACTGCATGATGACTACATTCACTTTTACTCAATGTTCGTAAGAAGAATGCAATAAGACGCCCCTCCTGAGTAAAAGCAGAAGCGAGACAAAAATTGCTAGCATCTGTTTCTGCATGAAAATAATTACTTTGATCAATGGCAATGAAAGTGACATCTTTTATACTATCTTTTAATGTTCAAAAGCAACGATGAGGTGTTGGAAAGAATGGCAACAAAAAGGAAACTGATACTGAGCATCAGGAAGAGACAACTGAAGTTCCTGGGACACTCAATGAGGAAGAAGAGCCTGGAGAACCTGATACTGACTGGTCAAATAGAAGGAAGGCGAGACAGAGGAAGGCAGCGGATAACATATTTACAGGGTCTGATCAGGTGGATGACTGAACGGGGGATGCCAGGAGCAACAGGAGCAAACATACTAAGAGCCACAAGGGATAGAGAGACACGGAGAACCATGATCGCCTACGTCCTGAAGGGACAGTACACTTAAAAGAAGACGAATCCTTGAAGTCGTGTTCCGGACGTGGTAAGTTGGAATTGTGATTTAAAACACGAATTTTTTTTCCTGATAAGTTAATGATAAATTTGACATAATACGAACAAATCCTTGAGAGTAGTCGGTGCTGGCATTTCGAAAAGAGGTCTGAGACGTTGACAATCAGGTGATATTTGCATATGACTTACGGTAAATAATAGCAGAGTCTGGGTACCCCATACTTACGGCCTTGTGCGACATCTAAGCGCCGCTAAGAATATCATCTATCCTAGCAGAGTGAAAAGTTTTACTTCTACTTTGCTCTTATGGTGATTAAACGTAATGTTGTAATGTCCATCAGCGTCATAGAAGATTTGAAGTTTTTCTTCATGCACCTCCTTCTTTGTTCCACATACAATCATATCTAAACATATTTATAAATGGAACTTTGTCTGTGTATGTGTGTGTATTTGTGTGTGCCCTGTCCTTTCAGGATGTAGGCAATCATGGCTTTCCACGTCTCCCTAGCCCTGGTGGCTCTTAGCAGGATTTCCATCACATACCCCTCGTTCCGTTATCCACCTGATCAGGTCCTTCAAATATGTTATCCCCTGCTTTCTCCTGTCTCTTTTACCCTCTATCTGACCTGTAGTATCAGGTTCTCTAATTTCTCCTTCCTCATTGCATGTCCCAGGAACCTCAGCTGTCTCTTCCTGATGCTCAGTATTAATTTCCTTTTCGTTTCCATCATTTCTAAAAACTCATCATTGCTCATATGCTCGACCCATGATATCCGCAGCAGCTTTCTGTAGAACCACATTTCAGTTGCTTCAAGTTTTTCCTTCATCTTCGATGATATTGTCCAACATTCGCTGCCATATTGAAGAACTGACAACACATTGCAATCTAGTACTCTCTTCTTTGTTTCTAGCAAAATTGTCATGTTTCTTAATACTTTACTCAACTTCTGGAATGCTTCCTTGTGCTTTTGGATGGCAGGAATATAAATGTATAGAAACTGCTGTGGCCAGAAAGTGAGGGGTCAGTTTATATATTCATTGTAATAAAGAATTGATCCCCCACTTTATATACAGTATGATTCTGTAGAACCACAATTCAATTTCTTCAATTTCTCCTTTCATCTTTGATGATATTGTCTAGCATTTACTGCCATATTGAAGAACTGACATCACATAGCAATCCAGTACTCTCTTCTTTGTTTCTAGCAAAATTGTCATGTTTCTTAAAACTTTACTCAACTTCTAGAATGCTTTCTTCGCCATGCCAATTCGCCTTCGGATCTATGTGTCGCACATTGCGTCTTCTGTTAGAACACATCCAGGTATTTCAGCATTTGTACCTGCTTGATTTTAATATCCCCCACCTGTATTTGGCATTTTGGGCTGCTATTTTTGCGGATGATCATGCATTCGGTTTCCTTGCAGTTTTTTTTTTTTGTAGTCCTTTCTTGTCACTCTCTTCAGCTACCTTCTGTAGGGGGTCTTGTAATTTCCTTTCTGTGTCTGCTATCAGCACTGTATCATCTGCGTACCTTATGTTGTTTAAATTGTGGCCTCCGATGACAAATCCTGGCATAACTTTTAGGGTCCTCAGAATAGTCTCGCTGTACAAGTTAAATAGATCCAGTGAAAAGACACATCTTTGTCTTACGCCCCTTTCTATCTTTGTGTATTTGCTGAATTCCTTACCTGTCCCTATGCACAACTTAACTTGAAATTTTAATTGCTAAAATCTAATTATACGTTTACACAATCTGGTCTTGCACAGATCGAAATAACACCAGGTTTTTTATACAGTTAATATTTAACAGCTCCCCACAAAGAATGATATCCTAGACGGATGAAGCACAAGGTCAGTTAAAGTAGGATATCCGCGCCCGAAGTCTCGGCCAAAAATATCTCGTAGACCATGTTTTACTGGATCGGTGGAATCTCGTAGAGTTTCATGATTACTCTTCAGTTTTTGCTAAATATGTCGACGATGCTGAGCATTTCCATCAATTCTTTGCGGCGTATTTTGTTAAACATCTCTAAAAATTAAAACAGTGGAAACAAAAAAGTGAACGTAAAAACTAGCTGTTTAAAACGCCAAAATAATTATATTCTTGAAAAAAAAAAAGAACAGAAACAAAAATGGAAACAAAAACACTAGCGCAAAAATTTTCCACAAAATTTTACGAGAAAAAACAAATACAAAAGGAAACGCTGTGAAACGAAATAATTGTAACCGCAAATTCTGCTCCAACAGCTTCTTTTCTCGCACTTCCCGCCTGTGGAAATCTCTTCCGCATACTTGCTTTCCTGACAGTTACAATCCCCAAGAAGCTAAATGTAAAGTCAATAGTCATCTCCTGTCTCACTAACTTACATCCTCTCTCTCATGCTTTTCGACATCAATACTCTCTTCCCTTTTTACTCTCTTCCTGACAGCCCCTGCAACCTCTCAATCATCATTACATTCCTCCTCTTCCACCACACTCCCATCAGTACTCTCTTCCCTCTAATACTCTCTTCCTGATACCCTCTGCAACCTCTCACTCCACATAACATTCCTCCTCGTCCACTCCACTCTCGTCAGTAATCTCTTGCCTCTCCTACTCTCTTCCTGACACTTCCTGCAACCTTTCACTCCTCAACATTCATCCTATGTAACCCCCTGCACAACAGTGGCAGTAAAATGCCTTGCTTGAGGCGACACGATTATAAAAAAACATTAAATAAAAAATAAAAGAACTTAAATTAAAATTTGAATTGGTAAAATCTAATTACACATTTATACAATCTGATCTTGAACAGATCAAAATAACACCAGGTTTTTATACAGTTAATATTTAACAGCTCCCCACTAAGAATGATATCCGAGGTGCAAGGCCAGTTAAAGTAGGATATCCGTACCCTAAAAATCAGCCAAAAATATCCCGTAGACAGGATCGGGCTTTTGTCTGTTCACTTCCGATAAGTCTCTACCCTTCGGCGAAATCTCGTCTACCTGCATGGATGCAGATAGTTCACGTGCGGCTTTTTGCTCCAATGGTATTTATACCTCCCCACTAGAGCAGGATGCAGCACAACGCAAATTAAAGTGAGAAAACAGATACCGTAAGCTCGGCCAAAAATATCCCATAAACCCTGTTTAACAGGATTGGGCTCTAGTCTGTTCACTCCAGATAAGTCTCTATTCCTCAGCGGAGTCTTGTCTGGGTCCCTCTCCGCCTAGTTCACGTGCGGCGTTTTGCTACAATGGTATTTAATACCTCCCCACTAGGGCAGTTCCCAGAGGCAGATGCAGCACAATGCAAATTAAATTGAGAAAACCCAGGCCGTAACCTCGGCGAGAAATATCTCGGCGAAGTCTCGTCTAGGTGCCTCTCCGAATGTAGAAAGTTTACTTGCAGCTTTTTGTCACAATTACTACCCTACTATTTGAGTAGATTACTGATACATAAGAAATGCACAATTCTAGACTTTATAACATGTACGGAAAGGAAAGAGTACATTACATAATAATACAAACTCATTACTTACAGAGGATAGATATTTTGTTAATACGAGCATATCTTAAAAACTTGTTGGCGTTAAATAACCCATTGACGTTGAAATTCTCTAAAACATAATAAGCCAAACCAAAACAAACCATCAATTTTGTATTTCATAAGAGCCTATCATAAACTCTTGTTAATAATAAATAACCTATTGACGTTGATACAAAATAAGCCCAAACCCTGATCTAAAAATTAATTTCTTACAAGGGATACATATTCTATAAAAACGAGTCTACCTTAAACTCTTCTTAGCACTAAATAATCCAATGACGTTGAAATGTTCTAAAACATAATAAACCAAAATAAAACCTAGCCTCAATTTCAAGTCTCATGTCGTCAAAGAATTAATTCCATCATGGATTATTTCGAACATAAAATACAGAACATATACACTGACACGTTTTATTTTTTAGTATTCCACCATTTTGCTTAAAGCAATATAAGTAGCATAATAGTCAAAGAAAAAAATGTTTACCCCTAACCACCAGAAAAGAAGATTCAATAAACATTTATAAGTTAAATGTTTAATATTAGCCCTGTTCCAAAAGGTGGGGCTTTTGGTTGCATTTACAAATTGTAAACAATATTTTTGTGATAGAGTTGTTCATTCCAAATATAATTTATGATATTAAATTTCTATTATCCTGTAAAAAGTACAAATCAATATAGGAATAATTTAGAATTAAAAAATAGTAATATTATTTGACAACATTCGCAAATATTTTAAATATAATTATAACAGAAAAATTAAAACAACAAATACGTTTGTTTTATTAACGTGTTCAAAACATTTCCGTTATAAATGAAATTAAAAAAATTCTCGTACAGAAAAAATAACGAGAAGTACAAAAATACAGAGAAAAAGAATGTACTGACAACTTCAAAATCAAAATGGCGTCATTTTAACAGACGTGGCGAAAATTTATTTAAAACATAAATGCTTCAACTATTTCTACAAATGCCCAGATAAAGTTAGTCATTATGTAACGTTCAAGTTTGTTTTTTTTAATTGGACGAGATAATAAGCTCCAATAACCGCCACCTACCTTTCAGAAATCCAAACTAACCTGTCTGTTACGGAGATAAGTCAAACACTTTTTTCAGTTAATCTCTTCTCATTTTACCATTGTCATAATAAATTTCTGATGAAAAGTTTTGAATTGGTCCAGCTTCTGTAAAAGCTCAACTTCATCAACAGGAAAACTGAATTTAAAATGTGAAGAACCGGGAAATTCGAAGAAAAACTTGCCGGCTACAATCTTTACTTGCGTTGCGTCTCTCAACTGTTGACAGTAGAATTCTTCCAAGCTTGCCGAGGATCTCGGTCCGATGTAGGTCCAGCTTTGAGGAAAGTTTAGCTTCGGAAATACCGTCTGACCAGCGAGGGGCTTTGTACAAGTGATGTAAGGCTGCGAGTTAAAGAAACCCGTCACTAATTTTCCAATTCTTGCGATTCGTTTAATAAGATCATCTTTCTCTTTGTGGAATTCTTTGAAAGAAGGACATTCAAAGAAATTCCGCGGGGAGAGAAGCAAACTGAGATATACTTGTTGTATAACAGGCGGGTTATGGGTAAGCTTGATTAAGTTATCGAACACCTCTTCGTCTATGCGAAAAGTATCGATGTATGTCACTGACATTCCTTGTTCCCCAATCATGCTCTTGTTGGGAGTGAAGAAAGAAAGAAGTTGAACTGATTCGAATTCACTGCCCATTTCTAATAGAACCTTTCTCATAGAGACGAACGGTTTTTCCTCTGGATCATAGATATCCAACTGAAAGTTTTCTATTGCAAATAATATCAACCCGTTCTTCTTGGCGAAACGAATAATCGTTTTCAGTTCTTCTGTGTCGTGAATATGCCCTGTTGGGTAACCCGGATTTTGTACAATCATACACATCGTAGGATACGGACTTTTCTCAAGGGCTTCAGATAGGTCTGCAATATCCAAGGCCCACACGTCGTCCTTTTCATTAAGATAATAAGTAACAACCCTAAAACCAGCTACTTCTATTGAATCAATTATTGTTGGGTAGGTTGGACCTGGAACAAGTATAGCATGCGTACCACCTCCATGACAACCAGGTAACAAAGGTAAGATATGTGTGAGGGACATTTCCATGGCGGCAGCTATCATTATCTGACCTGTACCAGAATAAGGTATGTTGTCCCGTTGGCTGATATAATTTTCGATAATTTCTAAAGTGTTTTCGATACCTTGCAGATCATTGTAACTTCCCATGCTGTTTCCGTCACACCAACTTCGGAAATGGTCGGCAATTCGGGTTATATCCTCGGGTATATCTTTTGTATTTTTTAATTCTGGTAGTATACAACGAGATAAAACTTTTCGTATAAAAGTGAAAACGTGAAAATTGTCTCCCAGGTTCAACAGCTGCGTGGATTCAAAATCCATTTTCATAAAAGATATTTTATTTCTGTAGAAACAAATAAGATGAGCTTTTATATAAAATAGGTTCACTGACGAGCGTACCGCTTTCTTTTCTTAAATGATTATTTTTCTCAAATTGATTTCGTTTGTATTAAATATCCCCGGAATTAAATATCCCAGTTATAATGTTCAGAAAACATGGAAGTAAATCTTGGAAAGCGAAGAGCCAAGAATATTTGGAAAAATGTTGACTTTTGGACAATATTTTCTGAAAAAAATAAAAATACCGTATATCGCACTAGACTCTGTTATATGTAGATATATATATATATAACAAACGATTGGTTCGTGTATAGTTGCATGAATGAAGCTGTGTCAAATCGAGATTTTGTTTTATATCCTGAAGTAAACAGGCGTTACACTGAAACGATAAGATTGCATAAACACTTTTAAGATTAGCAACAGACGAGGTTGGTAATGACATCAACTTATTTAACCTGAATACATGTGTATAGTCATGAGGATAAAATTATTTAGAGGTGAAACTCATTTCCTTCTTTACGTCGTTCTTTTTGTTCTTTGCTTATCTACAGTCCTCCTCCAAAAAGTCGTTGTTGTTTGCTCTTTTTAGATATTTCGCTATTTAAACGAGGCTTTGGATTGCGGTGTCACTTTTCTGTTGGCAGTTATAAATCTTTCCGCATAGTGACATATCGTACTTCTTTCATTTAGACTTCAGTCAGTGAAGTGCCGTACGTGATACACGCTTTGGGCGATCATGTCTCGAAAGAGACATGACTCACTGGGCAGCAAAAGCTAAAGAACCC
Organism: Ascarosepion bandense; assembly: GCA_037127315.1. NCBI lineage: Eukaryota > Metazoa > Mollusca > Cephalopoda > Sepiida > Sepiidae > Ascarosepion > Ascarosepion bandense. Next base: position 235,013 of record JBBBDQ010001405.1, on the reverse strand, counting down.
AGTCTGTTCTATTAATCAACCAATAACTGGAGGCAAGAGACGGATTAATACCTTTCCCAGTGGTATTTGTGCGTAAGTGAATGACATGAATTCAAATGGAATTCGAACTCGCTTCTCCGATTTGTCGTTCCGAGTCGATGTCTACTGCACCACAACACACATCCTAAGATTTAGACTTCGCCTATTCGTATTTAATTTATTTTGTTCCACTTGTCTTACCTGATCCTACAGGTAGTCCTTTCTTATCGATTTCCTTTTCTACTTTGTCTTGTAGTTTCTTCACTTTCCTTTAAACACCTGCCATCAAGACGATTTCATATGCATGTCTTATGGTGTTAAGATTATGCCTGCTTATTTACTGTTGTTTTTAAATGTACTAGCCCGTCGTTGCTCGGGTGTAATAAAAGCTTTAAAACTAATCCATGATCCTGGAGCTCAGACTCTTTGGACGTTGGCACGAAACACTAAAAAGCAATAGTTGTTTCCAGTTAAAAACTGTAGACTGAAAGAAAAATGAATGGATGTAAGTCAAATTTTGATTTCCTGGTATCGATATCAAAAACGTTTTTTTCGTCATAAACTGAATTTTGAAGGCTAAATAAGTCCTCTGAGTGAGTGGTATCATGACTGAGACTAAAAACTACAATTATACCTACTTAGAGCCAAACCCGAAGCAAAAACTAAAATAAAAGGGCTGAAAACCTGATTTTGATCAGACCCGGTATCTTGCCTTTTATATATATATATATATTATCAATTTTCTGCACGATTGTAAGAACTGCATCCTTGAAACTTCTGAATATCGTTTCTTATGTCTATGCCTATGAGTGTATCAAATTTGATTAAAATCGGACCACTCCTTCTACAACCCGATTTTTTCAATTATCGATTTTTGATATTTATCGGGGGTATCTCGATACAAAACCTAGCCAAGACCACTCGCAGATGCTTATAGTACAACTGTGTAAATTTTCAATGAAATCGGTTCAGCCGTTTCGGCGTCTATAGGTAACGGATACACGACACACACATACAGACACACACACGCAGACAAAGTTCCATTTATAAATAAGTTTAGATACCATTTCCCTTCAGTCAGTAGATGCTCATAGCCGGCTACAGCTAATCTTAGACTTCAACTTACATGTCTTTTGGGCGTATTTTCTGTTCATATTTCCACACAACTGCCATTCTTCCTTTAAGTGATCTTACAAATCAAGACGCGAGGCTTTTCCACACATTCTACCCCTTGTAATTATGAGTAAATTCAAATCTTGTATGATCTCTTCCCCCACCTCACTGACTACTATTTAAACAAAGTCATTGGATAGTTTAGTGCCTGTTTCTTTCTATCTCCTTCGATGTCAATATGTTTTGGGGGTGTTAAATTATTCAAGATTCAACCTATGCATTACTGTTTGAAAATATACACTTTATCTCCGTTAATTAATTTTCTTTCTCTTTATTATATATATATATATATATATATATATATATATATGTATGTATGTATGTATATTGTCATCCGCAGACAGATCTGTTTCGCTGTATTACAGCTCATCAGTACGGTTTGACTCCGATTGCTCCCTAACCCAGGCTCGAAAACCGACCGAATTGGCGTCAGTCGGCGACTCTACCCTTGGGCCACGGGGCGTTCGGTGGAAGAAGGCAGTCTTTTTTTATCGCATATCATATTACGCGCCCAATAGCTAGAGTGTTCCAATTCATTTTACTGATTGAGCGATCTATATAGCGATGCGTATATATATATATATATATATATATATTAACTTACGTCTAAAGCAGGACTCGGAGATTCAGGCACTATGCAATCATCAGCTGTTTATTATAACCAGTTAATAATATGCATTTTCTGATTGCATAGGGCATGAAATTCCGAGTTGTGCTATAGACATATGTTAATATGTATATTTATTTAAAATATATTTGATAGCTGTGTTATATTAGATTGGGCACTGTTTTATTAACATCCGAAAAATATTTATATGTCCTTGTACCTACGTATATATATATATATATATATATATATATATATATATATATAGTATATCGAGGCAGCAAGTACTTTTCTGAACATATGCTGTTAAATATAAGAGACAATGAATGTCTATTATGTTTAATCATGAGCCGTTCTAAACGTCGTATTTTGGCTTTAATTTCAGTTGAAAATAAAGACAAACATTCTCCAACATTTAGATAATTATTTATTAGTTTTCTTCTAAGCTTTCGGCTCACATGAGCCATCTTCAGAGAGGTCGTTCAAACTGAAATATTATAAAATCCACCATCACCGACGATTTTATTTTGTGTTGACATAAAACTCCGCTTGGCAACGGCAATAGTTACCAAAAATAATAAACGCAGTTCTTAAGTTTGCGATGCGGTTTTATGACGTCACACCGCGGGATAGCGCGAAATGACAACAAAACCATCTAGTCAAATGCAATGTAAGATGTTATTTCCTGTTTTAAAGTTTATATATATTTGTAAACGAGTTATTACGCGACCTATGTTTTACCATGTGGTGTCTTCAGGTAATTTGCTATAACTGATTTTCCCATCTTTTAAGAACAATCACTCACGTCACGTAATGCGTAATTTTATACACACACACACACACACACACACACACACACACACACACAAAATATTTGATTGTGAGTAATTTTCCCAACTGAAATAATTTGACAAAAAATTTGACAACCATTTAGGAATTTTCATTAATTTCAATTGTTGCTTTTATATCGTAAAAAAATTTCTCCATGACAAAAAATATTGAATAATGCTATAGCGAGACAAGTTCTAAAACGTTAGCCTTAAGATATTTTTTCCGAAAAATTAGATATTAATGTTCGCCGAACAAATATCTTAAAACAGCTGCAGTCGACAACGCAACTTATGAATGTCTAATATTCGACTGGAATTCCTCCTAAAATAATCATTCGATTACAAATATTATCAAGTGCATGTTAACCTCAAATACATAAATCTGAGATATAAAACCGTAGCTTCACGACAATACGACTTCGGTGATTTCCGTAATATAATTTTTTTAGTAGTTGCATAAAATAATAGTAAATAATGATTAATTAAAAATTGCAAGAATAAATATTATATGGTTTGCTCATGCATTTTAAGAAGAAAATGAATTTTGTAATAGTGGTGACCTCAGCAAGTCTATCTTCATAGCACTACCTAAGAAGCCATGAGCAAACATGTACATGCTATGTACATGTTCTGAATCTGGTGATCAGTGATGCAAGCAGTGTTTGTGTTGTAGCAGTTAGTCTTTTTGGTCTGCTTAATAAACTATCTACATTTTTCAATGATTCCTACAAAAGGATGAATGTCTAAGAAGAGTATATGCAGGCAAAACCATGAAATAAGAAATGCCTAAAACTAGAGCACATTGGTCAAACTAGATGGTCAAGTAAAGGTAGAGCACTTCGAAAAGTGTTTGACAGCTACACAGATCAGTCATCAGAATTATATTGAGACCTTCTGATCATACTTCAGCAAGTAAGTGAAGCAATTGATTTCAAAGGATCAGTTTGCTATGAAGCACAGAAAATGAATGAAAACTTGCGCAAATTTGAAACAATCTTAATGGCATTTACATTCATCTAAAGTTTTGTTATTACAAAACCAGTGTCACAGAACCATCAGTTTAATGAGCCATAAACAAAACTGATCGTCCGAATCCTGATGAATGGAGCGAGAGGTAGAATCAGGCGAGAGATAGGACAGGAACAGTGTGGTTTCGTTAAAGACACAGGAACAAGGAATGCCATATTTATTATTAGGATGCTCTCCGAAAGGGCAATACAAATGAAGAAGGACTTATACCTGTGCTTTATTGATTATGCGAAGGCGTTTGACAAAATACGCCACAAAGAACTGATGGAGATGCTCGGCAGCCTGGACATTTTGGGGTAAGACTTGAGAGTAATAAAGAATCTTTACTGGCAGCAGTAAACCACTTGCAAACCGCTTGCATAATCACAGGTAATGAATTGAGTAGATATACGAAGATAGAAAGGGGCGTAAGACAAGGATGTGTCTTTTCACCGGATCTGTTCAACCTGTACAGCGAAAATATTTTGAGGACCCTAAATGCTACGCCAGGATTTGTTGTTGGAGGCCACAATTTGAACAATATAAGGTATGCAGATGATACAGTGCTGATTGCAGACACGGAAAGAAAAATTCAAAACCTCCTACAGAAGGTAGCTTTGGAGAGTGACAAAAAAAGACTATAAATAAACTGTAAGAAAACTGAATGCATGGTCATCAGCAAAACGAGCAACCAAAAATGGAAAAATACATTTGGGGTAAACTAGAATCAAGTAAGTACAAAACATTAAATAACTATGAAGTGTTCTGAGAAGAGATGGAAAGTGCGACACAGAGATCCGAAGGCGAATATGGCATGGCAAAGGACGCGTTCCAGAAGCTGAGTAAAATACTAAGACACAGGAAAATTTCCCTAGAAACAAAAAAGAGAGTACTAGATTGCTATGTGATGTCAGTTCTTCAATACGGCAGTGAATGCTGAACAATATCATCGAAGATGAGGAAAAAACTTGAGGCGGCGTAAATGTGGTTCTACAGAAGGATGCTGCTTTCATAGTGGTTTGACCTCAGTTTGAGTGTTAACTATTTGCCCATGGTTGGGACCTTAACAGGTGCTCCGACTACGGGTCAAGGTGAACCTGGGAACAACAGCAATTAACAGGTGGTTCCATGCTCCTCACAACGTCTCAATTAGAGGCTTTGCTGCCAGAAGTAGTTTACAGTCATATCCAAGACAATTTTAAGAAGAAGTTTATTGAAAGAAAATAAGTAGTTTTATTAAAAATTGTTTCTTTTGTGCGTAAAATACTTTTCTCTTCATAATTGGATCTTAAAAAAATCGACCGCGAAATGTATCAGAATAGTCTGCTGAGAAATATATGGCACTGTTATTTTGTTTAATGAAAAAGATTTCCCGGTTCATGAATTCAAATCTAGCGTACATTTAAGCTTTGTTTGAGGCTATATAAGAACATAGTTTAGAAGGGACGATTTGATTGTCATATGTGACCTAGTACGGCTGGAGTAAAGGAGGACGCACATGTCCTTGGACGTTAGATATTAAGAAAACCGCTTCGATATGAAAGGGTTTTGATTCTTCTTTGTGTGAGAATCGTTAGGGGAGCGAACTCTAGAAAGGTTTCGGTATTTTTAGAAAAATACGCCGACGAAAAAGAACAAAGAGCATTTTAGGCTGACCACGGGTCATCATTTTTAAAAGACTGTGAAAAGCTCAAGAATATTACGTGGATCCTTGCTGGAAGAAAACCGAACGACATTGCACAAATTTCATAAAAATTCCCCGAGATTTTCATGTGATAACTTAATGTTTTTCGCTTATCTAATCGGTAGATGAACTTATTCTTTTCTAAGAGTAAGGTCTTCTTTTTTACAACAGTTTTTATTACCTCCCCAGGGCTATTTTAGGATTTGAAAAAGTTTTTGTAAATTAATTTTTGAGCAAAAATTTCAAAAAAAAAAATTTCTATAAGAATAAATTTCTATAATAATATGATTTCTATAATAAAATACCTATAATAATATGATGTTACGTTATCTTGCCATGTTTTTTAAAATAAAGGCCTTCTTGTTTGTAAAATTTATTGTTTGCTACATTGTTTTGTATGTATAAAATAAATATTTGCAATTTTAAAAATTCAGGATTAAATTTTAAATTTTGTTTCTTTCTCTGTGCTTTTATATAATACTCGGGATGAGAGTGTAAAGATTTCTGTTCTCCAAATCAATCTCAGAAAAAATATTTTCGTATCACGTCTCGCTGTGACATAGGTATGACGATAAACTATATCCGGCAGCAATGAATCTAATCAGGAGTTTTTTGTGATGCGTGGAATCTGCTTTTAAGTGGTATTGTTCCTAGGTACACCATGATTCGGACTGATGACACCTGTTAGGGTCCAAACTATGGATAAATAGTTAACCCCAAAATTCAGGTCAAAATCCAATGAAAGTGTTAAATATATTTCTTTAGAAATACATTTTGGAAAAGGTTAACAATCACACAATTGTTTCTCGACAAACAAAACCTTTACTAAAAAACGTCAAGAAACTTGATCTACAAATTGTTGTCTGGGATAAGGTTTAATAATACTAGGTGTCGGCAGTAATAAGCTTTGACTGTACTGGTAGCAGAGATGTAGGATTTTTTATTTATTGTATAAAATATACAATTATGACACAAGGCCGAATGGGAATGGGGGATAGGCTGGTCATTTCTTTCTATCCTAGTTCTAGTTAAGCTGATTCACGACCCAAACACTCATTGCAATTTTGTCCATGTCGCACACGAATCCATCCATTATCTTCCAGTCCTACAAACACCATAATACCACATATTTACCAGTGAGCTAATAAATCATTCTGACGTAAATATTTCCATTATAAAATAGTCTAAAAATTTATGATGTGAAAATGACTAAAGGAATGGATGAACCGAAAAAACAAACAAGATAAAAGAAATTATTCAAACAAAAAAAAAATAAGTAAGAGCCGTCAACCCAACAAAAATAAGAGCGGCCGTTGCATTCTACCAACAGCAGAATCAAGAAGCAAACTCCCTAAAAAAAAAAGAAAAGAAAAGAAATAAATATTGGAAAGGGAAGATCAAAATCCTTAACCTGTCGAGATTAGAAGGAAGCCAGAAAAAAATGGGAAAGTTGGGATTCACGACATAACAAAAAAAATATTATGTTATTTAAAAAAAAGAAAAGAATACCGGGCGCAGGCAGGGAACTCCACCTGCTCATATCAAAACTTATTTATAAATGGAACTTTGTTTGTTTGTGTGTGTGTGTGTGTGTGTGTGTGTGTGTGTGTGTGTGTGTGTTACCTATAGACTCCGAAAGGGCTGAACAGATTTTCTCGAACATTTACATAGTTGTACTATAAGCGTTTGCGAGTGTCCTTAGTTAGGTTTTGTGTCGAGGTACCCCCGATAAATATCGAAAATCGATAATCGGAAAAAATACTCATAGACAAAGATATAAGAAACGATAATCAGAAGTTTCAAGTTTGCGGTTTTTACACCAGTGCAGAAAATCGATAATATATATATATATATATATAAATCCGTACCAGAAAATCAAAATTTGACTTACATCCATTCATTTTTCTTTCAGTCTATGGTTTCGCTTTAACTGGAAACAACTATTGCTTTTTAGTCTTTCGTGCCAACGTCCAAAGAGTCTGAACTCCAGGACCATGCATTAGTTTTAAAGCTTTCATTATACCCGAGCAACGCCGGGCTATACTGCTAGGTAAATAAGGAAACAAAAAGTGTCTAACTGCACCAGCGGAGGGGGTCACAGGAAACAACCCTGTTGTGTCAAAGGGTATTTAAAACAACAAATTAATGCTAGGTTCATTCACTCACACGAGGCTAGCCACCTTCAGCTGAAATCTGTCGATATCAAACGCTTTCTATCAGATCTAATCATCATCCCAAACCGATATTCAAGGAATCTGATCAGATCTGATGAGAATAGCTCACATGCCGCAAAATTACCTCCTTTTGTGTCGTCAATATCAACATTCTTGCTACGCCTAGCAAGGTGAAGACAACAGTCCTTTCCTTTACTGTATGCGGAGGCGACACATTGCCGTGTGTGAATGAGGAAATTAATGGGACCAAGGCTGTTCAGGATCAGTATGAGCCGTCAAAAAGCCAGAAGGTGCGCACCTGAGGACAATCATAGAAGGAAAGCGAAGCCGTTTCTTCTAGGCCAATTTGAAATCTATTGCATTCTAGCAAAACTGCCAAACCAAACCTGAACATCCTGTCATTGAGAGATAGTACGTTCCGAATCAATTGCCAGGCAAGCATAAACACAGAGTTACAGAGGTAATACCCCACTGGCGCCCAAGACCAAAAAGAGTGGAACTCGGTCGCCGACAAGCCGAGTCGCTCACAGTGAGGATCCTTCGTCGCGACCTCCTCCACTAAATCACGATAAATAAAAGTCTCCGGGACGGGAATGGTCAGTGTATTGAGGAATAACCCGCAAGGCCGACGACACTCGAGTAAGAATTTGGTTACTAGAAATTGGAGTATGGATGGTAAAACTAGGAAGGCGTCAATAACATTCCTTTCTAAAATCGAATCCTCTCAATGCACAGCGTAGGAAAGCCAACCTCGAGGCTTGTCGGCGACTCACCAAGTGTGACATTCGCACACCCTAATGACATGGACGTCGGTCACAGAAAACTTTGTTGACATTATGCCCGCCACCACCCACACAATAGGAAGAAGAGAAAACGTTCCTTACAGAAAGGGAGTTGACGTAACCAATAAAAGACGAGAGGAAAGACGTATGTGGCACGAGCTTTGGCATCACCCTTCACTGGCCAACAAGTTCGATTCAACCTTTGCCTGTACCTCCGACCAATTCCTCTCCAGTTAGAGCTCCGGCCCGAACTACAATCCGAGAATGCTAACTCGACTGTCAGTGCAACTTAAGGGCCCCGGAACGCAACCCTCTTCCGGGTGTCTAACTGCAAGCTGGAATTATTTTTGCGATTAATTTTTGCTCCCGTCACCTTTTCCTACCGTTCAAGCACCTTCTGAATATCAATATCGTTGCGAGACGATACGAAAATGGATACATCATTGGTTTTACGGAATGGAGAAATTGTATAAATTCATTCGTGGAATTAACCCTCTAGGGCCATTCGTATCATATTTGATACAGTATAAAAACAAGCCTTGAAAGAAATATTTTCCTGAAAATTTTTTTAAGAGAAATATTTTATAAATTTCAAATGAAAGCAGTACTGACTGCTCAGTCAATGAATACCAAATGTTTCCTTATAGGGAAATGCCAAATGTTTCCTTATAGGGAAATACTGTATCAAATATGATACGAATGGCCCTAGAGGGTTAAGGCTTCCACTGGGCATAAAGTGGGTGATCGGTTTTCTATTGTCATGAAGTAATAAACTGATCCCCCACTAATTACTACTTAATAATATAATAAAATGAAAACAAGACTTGAAAGGAATATTTTCCTGAAAAAATTTTTAAGAGAAATATTTTATAAATTTCAAATGAAAGCAGTACTGACTGCTCAGTCAATGAATACCAAATGTTTCCTTATAGGGAAATACCAAATGTTTCCTTATAGGGAAATACTGTATCAAATATGATACGAATGGCCCTAGAGGGTTAATACCATATTTACTTAGGAGGTTAGGGAGTAATTAATTTATAAAGGATTTTGGAAAGTTTATAGATTGGTGTGGATAAGTATGATGTTTAGAACGGCTCATAATTAAACATAATAGATATTCGTTGTCTGTTATATCCTTAGTCTAAATCATGATATTATTCAGTCATGTAGTGTTTATTATAAACAGTTCATATGTATGCAGTTTAAATTTGAATTTAAGATGAATGTGTTTCGTGTATATAATAGAAAGGGGGGAAAGGATGTGCATGGACGTCAGTAACGAAGCAAATTACCTAACCAAGGAAATGTTTTTAGACTTTTTCAGAATAAAAACATTTTAAAAAGACCGCTAAAAGCTCGGGATAACCATGTGAAAATCAAGCTGAAAAACAACCGAACGATACTGCATAAATATCGCCAAATTTTTTACAGACTTTCTTGTAATAGCTTAACGTTTCTTCGTGTATCTTTTAGGTGGGCGAAATCACTTTTTTTAAGAGTAATTCTTCCTATTTTTAACAGTTTTATTATGACCTTCTCAGAGTTATTTCATGATTTAAAAATTTTCTGGTAAATCAAATTTAAGAGCACAATTTCTCTCACTGGCTCAGTGTGGCTTCCCTGTGTCTCTTCTACAAATACTTTCATGGCTTCTGCTCACTGGTACCCCCTATACATGAATTTACTCGAGCCACAAGATTAGCAACAAGGTTCCACGCTTTTACCAATAAATTGTAAATGCAAATTCATCTCCATCAGCTTCTTCTCTCGCACTTCCCACCTGTGGAATTCCCTTCCATTTACTTGCTTTCCAGACAGCTACAATCTCCAAGAATTCAATTGTAAAGTCAATAGTCATCTCTTATCTCATTAATTAGCATCGTGTCTCTCTCATACTCCTTTCTTCGTCCGATCCACTCTTACCAGTATTCTCATCCTTCTCTTACCCTCTTCCTGACACCCCCTGTAACCTGTCACTCTTTCTCATAACGTCCCTCCTATGTAACCCACTGCTTAACCGTAGCAGTAAAATGTCTTGCTTGGGGTGACACGATTATAAAAAAAAATGTTGTTATTTTGCCTTGTTTATAATAAAGCTCACGAAAGTATATTTTTTGTAGGCCTTCTTTTTTGTCCTCTAAATCACTGTCAGAAAAAGTTATTTTCGTATCACGTCCCGCTGTGTCATAGTACAACGATAAATTACATCTGGCAGCAATGCTTCCGATCAAATATTTTTTGTGATGCGTGGAACCTTCTTTAAATTGGTATTATTCTCAGGTAACTTATCACCCAGGATGGTGACACCTGTTAGGGTCCAAGCAATGGCAAATAGTTAACCCCAAAACTGACGTCAAAGCTCTATGAAAGTATAAAAATATATGTTTCTGATGTAACAATACTAAAAATACATTTTAAAAAATTACCTAAAATTTATTGGATTTTTGACAAAAAACTGTTTACAAAAATACGTCAAAGAAAATTGATCTCAAAACTCCTTTCTTACGAAGTGTACATATTCTATTCATAAGAGCCAATCTTAAACTCTTGTTAATATTAAATAATCCATTGACATTGATACAAAATATGCCCAAACACTGATCTAGAAATTCATTTCTTACGAGGCTACATATTCTAATAAAACGAGTCTACCTTAAACTCTTGTTAGCACTAAATAACCCAATGACATTGAAATGTTTTAAACGTAATAAACCAAAACAAAACCTCTCATCAATTTCAAGTCTCATATCGTCAAAGAATTAATTCCATTGTGGATTATTTCCAACATAAATTACAGAACATATACACTGACATAATTTATTTTTTAGTATTCCACCATTTTGCTTAAAGCAATAGATGTAACATAACTGTCAAGGAAAAGGCTTTTTTTACCCACCACTATTATTACCAACACCACCACAACCACCACCACCACAAAAGAACGAACAAAGATTTATAAGTTAAATATTTAATATTAGCCCTATTCCATAAGGTGGGGCTTTTGGTTGCACATACAACTTGTAAACAATATTTTGGGAATAATGTTGTTCATTCAAAATATCATTTAAGATATTACATCTCTGTTATCCTGTAAAACGTGCATAGCAATATAAGAAGTAAAAAACAGTAACAATATTTGACAAGAAAGCATCCAATTTTGTAAATATTCTAAATATAATTATAACAATAAAATAAAAATAAAATAACAAATACTTTTTTTTTATTTACGTCTTCAAAAATCTTTCCGTTGTAAATGAAATGTAATAAAGTCTTGTACAGAAAGAATAACGAGTAGTACAAAAATAGATATCAAAATGGCTTCAATTTTAAACAGACGCATTGAAAATTTATATGACATAATTGTTAAAAAAAAGTTCTACAAATGCTCAGATAATTTAGTTATTATTTAACGCTCTGTACGATTTTTTTAATTTGACGAGATAATATGCTACAATAACAACCACCTACCTTGCAGAATTCCAAACTAACCTGTCTGTGACATAGATAAGTAAAACACTTTTTTTCAGTCAATCTCTTCTCATTTTACCATTGTCATAATAAATTTCTGATGAAAAGTTTTGAATTGGTCCAGCTTCTGTAAAAGCTCAACTTCATCAACAGGAAAACTGAATTTAAAATGTGAGGAACCGGGAAATTCGGAGAAAATCTTGCCGGCTACAATCTGCACTTGCGTTGCGTCTCTCAACTGTTGACAGTAGAATTCTTCCAGGCTCGCCGAGGATCTCGGTCCGATGTAGGTCCAGCTTTGAGGAAAGTTTAGCTTCGGAAATACCGTCTGACCAGCGAGGGGCTTTGTACAAGTGATGTAAGGCTGCGAGTTAAAGAAACCCGTCACTAATTTTCCAATTCTTGCGATTCGTTTAATAAGATCATCTTTCTCTTTGTGGAATTCTTTGAAAGAAGGACAATCAAAGAAATTCCGCGGGGAGAGAAGCAAGCTGAGATATATTTGTTGTATGACAGGTGGGCCATGTGTAAGTTTCATTAAGTTTTCAAACACCTCTTCATCCAGGCGAAAAGTATCGATGTATGTCACTGACATTCCTTGTTCCCCAATCATGCTCTTGTTGGGGGTGAAGAAAGAAAGAAGTTGAACTGATTCGAATTCACTGCCCATTTCTAATAGAACCTTTCTCATAGAGACGAACGGTTTTTCCTCTGGATCATAGATATCCAACTGAAAGTTTTCTATTGCAAATAATATCAACCCGTTCTTCTTGGCGAAACGAATAATCGTCTTCAGTTCTTCTGTGTCGTGAATATGCCCTGTTGGGTAACCTGGATTTTGTACAATCATGCACATCGTAGGATACGGACTTTTCTCAAGGGCTTCAGATAGGTCTGCAATATCCAAGGCCCACACGTCGTCCTTTTCATTAAGATAATAAGTAACAACCCTAAAACCAGCTACTTCTATTGAATCAATTATTGTTGGGTAGGTTGGACCTGGAACAAGTATAGCATGCGTACCACCTCCATGATAACCAGGTAACAAAGGAAAAATATGAGTGAGGGACATTTCCATGGCGGCAGCTATCATTATCTGACCTGTACCAGAATAAGGTATGTTGTCCCGTTGGCTGATATAATTTTCGATAATTTCTAAAGTGTTTTCGATACCTTGCAGATCATTGTAACTTCCCATGCTGTTTCCGTCACACCAACTTCGGAAATGGTCGGCAATTCGGGTTATATCCTCGGGTATATCTTTTGTATTTTTTAATTCTGGTAGTATGCAACAAGATAAAACTTTTCGGATAAAAGGAAAAACGTGAAAATTGTCTCCCAAGTTCAACAGTTGCGTCGATTCTGATTCCATGTTCATAAAAGATTTTATTTTATTTTATTTCTGTAGAAACAAATAAGATGAGCTTTTATATAAAATAGGTTCACTGACGAGAATGCTGTCTTTATTTTAAGATGTATAGATTTCTCAAATTGATTTAATACGAATTATATATCACTGGAGTTAAATATCCAAGTTATAATATCCAGAAACCTTGATAATAAATGTTTGGTTTTAAAAGACAAATAATTATTCGGAAAATGTCTGCTTTTAGAGAATGTTTTCTGAAATATTTCGCTTAGTGAAATACCGTATATCACCCTAGATATATTTTTGTCTATATAACAATCGTTTGATTCGTGTAGAGCCGCAGGAATGAAAGTAAAGCTGTGACGAATCGAGATTTTGTTTTATATCTTGAATAGGCGTTACATTGAAACGATAAGATGACATAGAAACTTTTAGGATGAGTGCAAGACGAGGTTGGCAATGACATCAACTTATTTAACCTGAATACACCTTCATAGTTATGAAGATAATATAATTTCGATGTGAATCTCATTACATCATTATTCTTTTTTTTTTCTTCTTCTTCTTCTTCTTCTTCTTCTTCTTCTTCTTATTATTATTATTATTATTATTATTATTATTATTATTATTATGTCATTTTTCATCATATTTCGATTTCTGCTTTGGTCTCACTACCAACCAAGTCTGCGGGGAGACCTAAGGCAGGTAGTGGCGTGTTGTTATGGCTCCATTTCATGTTTTTCTATCTTCCCTATCATCCCCAGCATTACATAGATAAAGTTTTCCTTAGTGTGTGGGCTGTACTTAATAAGACAATTTTTTGTATATCTCTTAAGCTGGGGTTTCCAGGGATTCTTTCAATGTGTTGTTTTGTTCCATTTTTTATTATTCCAAGTGCACCTACTATCACTGGTACAACTCTTGTTTTCAATTTCCACATTTTTTCTATTTCAATTTCCAGGTCTTTATATTTTGACAGTTTTTCAAATTCCTTGGTTGCTATGTTACAATCCGCTGGACAAGCCATATCAATTAATAGACAAGTTTTCTCCTTCTGGTTTTTAACAATAATGTCTGGCCTGTTTGCTTCAATTTTTCTGTCTGTGTAGATGATGTAATCCCATAGAATGGTTACATCTTCTATTTCTGTAACCGGTGCTGGATGATGTTCATACCAGTGTTTGTTTACAGCTTTTCCATAATGTTTGCACATTGCCCAATGTAAATATTGCCCAACTCTATCGTGGCGATTTTTATATTCGTTTGGGGCAAGCACAGAACAGCCTGAGATTAGGTGGTCTATTGTTTCTTGGTGTTTATCACAAAACCTGCATTTTGGATCCACATTATTATGCATAATATTTGCCTGAAAGTTTCTCGTGAAAAGACTTTGGTCTTGTGCTGCAAGTATAAATCCTTCAGTTTCAGACTTTAATCCAGATGCACGTAACCATCGATGAGTATTAACTTTGTCAACATTGGATTTATTGGCACGTACTGGATATTGGCCATGCAGAGGTTTGTCTTGCCAGCGCTATTATTATTATTATTATTATTATTGTTCGTTTATTTACAGTGTTCCTTCCTGATGTCGGTGACGTTTGCTCAACATTATATTCTGTTCTTTTGAGATCGTGATAAAATTTGTCTTGTGATATCACTGTTCTGCTAAGCGTTCCCACTTGCACATTTTTTTTTGTTTTGTTAATCCCAGATTCCAGCTTCTAATGTCATTTGAGTGTTAAATTTTCCAAATCATCATTTCTCAATATCTTTCATAGAACTATTATATCTTTTTCTAATGATACAAATATTTATTCTTTTTATTTCCTTTTTTTAAAACGTGGTCAGTACACGTATATTCAGTATAGGGTATTCTCAGCATCCTTCTGTAGAACTACATTTCTTTTGCTTCAAGACTCTTTTTCATCTGTGATGAGATTGTCCCGTATTCATCGAGAAGAAAACTGATATAAGCTAACAGTAGTGTATTATCTAAACTTATTTATAAATAGAACTTTGTCTGTGTGTGGATCTGTATCTGTGTGCCCATTACCTATAGACTCCGAATTGGCTGAACCGATTTTCTTGAAAATTTTACACAGTTGTACTATAAGCGTTTGCGAGTGTTCTTAGCTAGGTTTTGTGTCGAGGTATCCCCGATAAATATCGAAAATCGATAATAAAAAAAAAATCGGGTTATAGAAGGAGTGGTCTGATTTTAGTCAAATTTGATACACTCATAGACAAAGACATAAGAAATGACATTCAGAAGTTTCAAGGTGGCAGTCCTTACAATAGTGTAGAAAATCGATAATATATACCGGGTTTGATCAAAATCCCTTTTATTTTAGATTTTGCTGCGAGTTTGACTCTAAGTAGGTGTAATTGTAGTTCTTAGTCTCGGCCATATTATACCATTTACTCAGATGACCTATTTAGCCTTCAACATTCAGTTTACGACGAACATTACTGATTTGATATCAATACCAGGAAATCAAAATTTGACTTACATTCATTCATTTTTCTTTGTCTACGGTTTCGCTTTAACTGGAAACAACTATTGCTTTTTAGTCTTTCGTGCCAATGTTGAAAGAGTGTGAGATCCAGGATTAGTTTTAAAGCTTTCATTACACCCGAGCAACACCGGGCTATACTGCTAGTTTCTGTTATTCTAACGAATCTTTTCCGTTTCTTCACACATTGCTTAACGTTTAGAAAGCATTTTTGCTGTCACAATTCACCTTCGAATTCTGGCGTCGTATTTCTCATTTTCTGTTAAAAAAACCTTAATAATTTAATTTTGCACTTATTTAATGTTTGCATCTCTAATTTGTATTTCCCATATTCGGCTGACAATCAGACTTTCTTTCTTATTCCTAAGCAAATATATTTTTATGATTCTTTTTTACATCGCTCTCTCTCTATCAATCTATCTTCCAAAGTATATATATATATATATATATATATATATATATATTGATTGAGGGATTGATTGATTGATTGTTTAATTACATAGTTTGTGGTCATAATAAGATTAGATCAGTGCACATTGGTATTAAAAAAGTGTTCAGTACAGTTATATTGTCGAACTTTTGAATATTTTCCATTTGTAAACCATTTGTAAATCCACGGTTGTTTGAACCTAAGAGGTATTTTTAGTATGATAGTGTTGATTTTTTAAAATTTCATAATACCTTGGATGAAAACGTCATAATTCCTTGCAATTTTAAAATTACGCGTTCAAAAACTCCCTGCCACCTGAACATTAAATAAACACCGTTACATGAGCGTTCTTAAAAAACGGTGATTAATGTTGCGTAATAATTTACAAATGGAATATATATATATATATATATATATATATATATATATATTGTAGTAGACGAAGCGTCCATCACATTTATATTTACGAGTCGACTCGGCGTAACTTGCGTCATGAAATATCACAGGAAATAAGGAAACACGAAAAGGCGAAAGTAACCAGAACAACAGTATATTAACAAAGGTTACATAGAGTTGAAAGCATGCAAATCAAATAAGGAAAGAAAAGTTCTCTCCCTTTGTCTGGCGAGAAACGTAAATGTTCAATAGAAGATCAAATTGAATCCGGTTCAGTTTGAATAAAGTTAATGTACATACTGTTAATGTCTGTTTCCAATTGGAGTTTTTTAGTGTTGTGTGTGCATGTTGGTGAGAAATAAAAATTTTCGCCACTAATTGCTACCCGCAATTAGTGCGCGTGTGTATGTGTGAGTTAGGTCATACACATGACTGCTCTTGCTCGGGACAGAACACCTAACTAGTGTAACACGTACGCTCCCAGCTTATATCAGCATGCCGTTAGCGCGGGAAAACTAAGGTTATCACGTGAAGGCTGAATGACCATGTGTGTGTGGGTGTGAATATATCTAACCCTACAATATATATATATAGTCATCCTCAGACAGATCTGTATCACAGCTCATGAGTACGGTTAGACATCCGATTGCTTCTAGCCAAGATTGAAACTCGACCGAATTGAGATCAGTCGGCGATTCTATCTCTGTGCTATAGGCGCTCGGTAGAGGAAGGAGGACTTTAGCGTATCGTATACAATGTAAACAAACGCCATTAGCTAAGAATATTCAAATTTATGACTGAATAAACGATGCGTAGATTCGTGAGTAGCTACTGTTTTTTTTATTTGTGTGTGTGTGTGTGTGTGTGTGTGTGTGTGTGTGTGTGTGTGTGTGTGTGTGTGTGTGAAACGAGTTATGTGCCCATACCAATCATCACAAAAGAAAACAAAATTACTGGTTTGTATAGATTATGCAACAACTACTTTTTCACGGAGGCTAACATGTCATTTACTTCGGTAATGTGCAATTGCACAACGTATCAACAACACTACTGCTGTTTCATGAAGTTATTTGGTACTTTATTCGATAATTTTTAAGTGATTGTCTTGTATAATATTTTACCTGCTGATTCTATCAACATCACATCAACATAGGTAAGACTCGACTCAGAACCATATAACCTCTTTTGACATCTTTTAATTAAGGAAGTATACAAAAAAATTAAAACTCTGATGAACGGGAAAACATAAAAATTCTCCCCGAGAACAAAAATTTGAATCGTTTATTCTCCCATATTCTCTGAAAAAGGTTGAAGAAATTATTTTATCTCGGTCGAAACAAATCGGATTAATGAGGTTAAATGACTTCTTTTTATGGATTATCGATTTTTTTAGCTTAATTAAGGTCTAAAAAAATTGATAATGTAAGAATATTTCGGAGATAAAAATTATTTAATGATCCAAATCATACTAATTAACCCATAGCTGAGGGGGAGGAGAAGAATTAATACTTTTCTAAGGTATTTACGTGTAAAGAAATATAACAAAACCGACTGGAATTCGAAGCCGGCTCTTTGATTTTTAACTCTGGTCAGATTCAACGTTGCTTGCCTTCGTGGATCGTAGGAGAAGCGTTGCTTTTATTTGATATGGCCGTAAACCGAATTACATTCCTCTTCCTCTATCTGCCGGATTCCTTTTAAGACGTTGGTGAGCATGGCTCTTCACAATTTCCTATCCTTTGTAGATGTTAATATTTTAATATTTTTTATCTCTCTTAAAATCGTTCCGCCAGCCATTACTCAAACAACTTAGGTAGATTATGCGTTTTATTCTCTGTCCAACTTGCCTAAAATCTATCCTGTGAATATTAAAATTTCCAGGCCTTCTTTTTTCATTATTTTCCCTAGAAAATCTCAACTCTCCGATTCAGATTAGGCTTTATAAAAAATAAGTTCACCAACCTATATAGCGTTTTCTTTTTATTTTACAAGATTGCATCATAACCATTTGATATTATTGAACTTAAATATTGCTTGAATTATATGAATTATTGAATTATAAGCTATTATGTTTATTAAAAGTTTGAATAACTGCTTCACTCGAATGAAAACTTCATAGCGGAAACCCACAGGTCAACATATGGAATACCGCTATATATATATAAAGTTTATATATATATATATATATATATATATATATATAAGTGAAAGATTATCACTTAGCTGGATGACATTAACTAGCTGTTAATCTCTTATTAAAATAAGTTCTACTAATGCTCTATTTTTTTTTATCGAGCACTTTATTACAAAGTTTTCTTGCCTTAAGTACCTTTCTGTCAGTGTCTCACTGATTGTCAGCAATTTTAGCTTCACACTATCTTCTAAATTGGCACTGTATATCTATATACACTGCCGGTCATAGTTTTTAGCCCACCCCAGTTTTTTCAAAGAAATTATGTATTTCATACTATTTTTCGTATTTATTGCCAAGTTAATAGTTCCAATTCTCTTTTTGCTATTATTACTTTGCAAAGTTTTTCAAGGCAAGGAAGCAAAGATGAACTTGTCCAAACACCCTAATTTTTTTTCATTCGTTCATTGATGAAACTGAAATATAGGTAATTATTAAATATTTATTAAATTCATTTGATGCACATGTTATTATAACGTATTAACAAAAGAACTGATAATGGCCAAAATAGATTATAAGGGAAGCCAAGTGATTTGAAAGGAGAATACAGCAAAAAAAAAAAAAACTCAAAAGATCAGATCCGAAAGCAAAAGATACTGAGGCTGTAGAATTGCCTGTTGTTGGAAGTCCGCCCCACCTCCCCCAAATGAAAAATCAATATAGAAGATTTCTTGAAGCGAGACAAGAGTTACGCGCACATTGTGAAACATGATGAACTCTAAGAAAAATAGCAAGAATGAAAGAACATTGATAAACTTATAGTGTCAGTCGTCGTAATGGACATGCGTTTACTCAAAATTTGTCTCTGCACAAAGATCACAGCGTCAACATCGCAAGAGTACATGGATGTGAAGCTCCTAGCAATAGTCAAGGCAGCAGGCTTCTTCGTGTGAGACGTGCTCCTACCCACACCAGAAAATTGCATCCAGATGGCAAGTAAACATCGATTCAGGAAGGATATAATCATACGAACAAAATATAATGATCTATATATATATGTTACTGTCATCCGCAGACAGATCTGTTTCGCTGTATCACACCTCATCAGTACGGTTAGACTCCGATTGCTACACAACCCAGAAGACCCTAGTAGTTGTGTATGAGGTCCCTGCCCTTGTTATCGGGGAGAATCTATCTTCGATTTGTTTTGTTTTGTTTTATTTTGCTTATTTATTTTTTGATTTTGTTTTATTTTTTTCAGTACGGCCAAATTCTCGATGACTCCTGCAATTACCTGACTGAGGAATGGTCGTTTGAGATAATGATAAATGGGGAAGCTTTCGTCACCATCCCCAACTGTCCATATGTACAACCGGAAATCCAAATGCTAGGGGTTTGGCGAAACTTCTCACCTCTACTCTATTTGTTCATAGAAGAAGGCCTCTGGAAGTCATGCCGCTGTCGACGAAAATCCTCTTTTGACCGCGTCTTTGAAATCAGCCTTGCTTGGAGTAGGCATGCCAACATTCGAGACCGGTGTGCTAGTCGAGACACAAAATCATCCCACATTCCCAAAAGAATGGTCGGTTGTTGGCTCCCATTACTGAGTCTGAGATCTAAGAGCCGCTGAAGAAAGATGGCCGGGACAAAACTCTGGGGTTTAGATGGTTATTCTTTACGAAATTTACTTGAGGCACTCACCCGTTTTTTCCCCTTGCTGGCGCTGATTTACAGCAACTGAATGAAGCAGGAGTGTATACGGCAACGCTTCAATAGGGGTGTGATCAAGTTGCTTCAAGGGTGGGGGCGGCAATGATAATTTTCGGCCTTTGATGATATTAAATACTGACTTGAGGTTTTAGCTAAGATCTTGGCTGGCCGTTTGCAGGCTCTCCTCCCTAGAACACTTGTGCTGCAAAGGGCTGGACTATTCAGGACAACCTTCAGTTGGTACACGTGATCGTTGAGGCAGTCGACAGTGGAGCCGCGCTAATCAATTTGGATCAGTCCAAGGCTTTCAATAGGGTTGACCATCAGTTTTTGGAGTCAGTCCTTTCTACCGCCAGTTACAAGCGGCACTTTTGATCATAGATCCGACTGCTGTATGCGTCTTTCGGTGCTTTGGAGCCCTTCCTTCGCAAGTTAAAGGTGAATCCGGTCCTGTGCGGAATTTTCTAACTTGGTACAACCACTTCGGCCAGGTACTCCGCCTTTGCTGACGAAGTTTTGGTGTCGAGCAGAGCCGAGACAGACGAAGATCAGACGATATAAGATGGTGACAGCGGCCAAAATCAACTGCGATAAGTCTTCTAGTTTGTGGTTGGGTGCGTGGATGGAAGTTTCTTATTCAGACCTTTCCTCTGGACGGACGGGACGGTCAAGATTCTCAGTGTGAGATTCCGTACTGATCATTCTGAAAAAAAATTTGCTAAAATATAAAGATTTAACGAGATAATATATTTCGCCATTAACTGCGTGCTAGCATTTCTGTGATTAAAACAAGTCCAACTTATTTAAATGTTAATACAGGTTTTAAATGCTATGACAAAAAGTGTAAACAAAATATTTAGCTTCCATAACGATAGCGTTTAAGTAAGAGCATAAACTGGAGTTTTGTTCAAAGAAAGCTTCTCTCAAAGACAAATTGTCAACAAGCTGAAGTTTCTTATATTTGGGATGCAATATCTGTCACAACACCAGTTATAAATTAGCATAAATGTTCAGCCGGCAGTCGAGAGCGAGGGAAAATTTACTCACCGCAAAATTATTTTACTCAACTGATTCTATTTTCTTAATAATCATCATAGGTAAACAGAGTGAATAGCTGACGGAAAACAAAAAAAAATAAAATTTTAATTAAAATTTCGAACGTGTTAGAAAGTATTTTACAAAATTTAAAAAATAATAACAACAAACTTTGATCTTTTCTCTTAATAACAGCATAAATATTTTGATGATAAAACTTTGTTTTTATTAAGTTTGAACAATTTTAACATCATGATATGTTTTTTTTTTTTTTGTTTTTAACTGCGTGGAGGTACCTAATTTGTTTTTGGTGGGTGGTTGAAAAAAGTATGTGTTTTTTTCTTTCTTTCAAATGTTCATTTTTACTTTTCGCAAGTGGAGAGGAAATATAGATGTTGAGTCAAGGATAATATTTTTAAAATGAGTTTCTAAAAATCTGTGAGCGTCTTTAATCTGGGCGACAGAGATATTTTGGCTCCACTCTGGAAACGTTAATTAAAAGAATGCTTACACTGACCGGGACGATAAAAACCGATACAGAGGTCATTGTAAGTAACTTGTGAATCTTCAATGGCATACTTTTGTGTTGTAAAAAGAATCAGATTTCTTTTTTTCTGTATTTCAAGTGACCCGTTCCATTTCGAGATTTTTAATCGACCGCGGGCGAGTAAAGCAATAAACTTTAATCACCCAATTAAGTTTTTAATCGACCGAGTCAATCGAGTGATTGAAATCTCAAACGCTGCATATAGTGGTAGAAAAAGAATAAGAGCAACAAAAGTCACAAAAGTTAAACGCCGGGTTATTGAGAATAAAACAAAAGAAGGAAAGAAGTTGACAGGTGAACTTAATTCCTCTCCACGGAAATGGATTTTGCAATCAACTGCGAAAAATTAATTCAGAATGGCGGTGCTCAGTGGGTGCATAGTTACCAAGAAGGTTCAGTGCGGCATCCAAACTTTTTGCCCGCGATATATATATATGTGTGTATGTATGAATAACCGCTAAAATAATAACCGGCAAATATATATATATATATATATATGTGTGTGTGCATCTGAAATCGTATTTCGTTAAGCATCTCCAAGAATAGAGCTGTTTATGCGAAAAATTAAAATGTCATGGAATATATTAAAATTATCGGTGTTAACCTTTTCGACAACTTCTTTAGCCTAAATACACATGTATATTTATGATGAAAATGTGGTTTAAGTTCGCAATTCTTATCAAATATATATGCATGATTGTACATTAGTTAGAACTTAACTCTATTTCACTCTCACCCACTTTCACTTTTTTCTTTTCTCTTTATTTTCTTACTCTCTTTCTGTTTCTCTCTCTCTCTCTCTCTCTATATATATATATATATATAAAATTAGAGAAAATTTTCAAAATTCATATATATATATATATATATATATATATATATATGACTTTAGAAGTTAAACATCCGTATCAGAATTGTGAATAATCTGCACGTAGTTCATGTTTTACTTCTTTGTTTTCCTATAAAATCGATTGTCATATTCATGAACTCTTCAAACTGAATTCTGATTTAACGGCCTAAATAGATAGGCAAAACTTTTTTAAAATTCTAACAAATAATTATACATCATAATATTACTTTGTTTGCAAATTAAATATTCTATAAATATTTTCCCATACCGTCTTCTCTGTTAAAAGATATTTTATTTATGTGATATCTTTTAATAACTGCTGGCATGTTCGTTCTTTCTCTTCAATAGAAGCTTCAGATTAATCTTTTATTCGTATTTGAAATCAGTGGCTATATTTTTTAAATTTACACTCGCTCTATACCGAATATAAATATATTCAACATGAAAATTATCTATTAACACACACATTATATGTGTATGTAATATTAAACAGCTTTCAATAACACAATAATACTCACAAATACACACAGTAAAAAAACCTTCAGATAATCAAGGCCATCTACATTAAATCAAAGCAACCAACACTCAATAAAATCCTATTTTAATTTAGACACAACACATTACACTGCATTTAGACATATGGTTCTGCTGTTAACATTTCTGTCTCTCACGCGCTGTGACGTCATAGAACCGCATTACAAATTTACGATCTTAGTCTGCTATTCGTTGACTGTTATCTTCGCAAAGCAATGTCAAGATAATATCATTTTTGAGAGTGGATACCTTTATGTTAACGTCCATGTAATCTCACTGAAGATGACTCATGTTAGCCAAAAGCTTAGAACCAGCATAAAAAAATATCCAAATGTTGGACAATTTTCAATTTTTGTCTTTATTTTCACTTAAAACTAAAGCCAAAATACGATGTTTACAACCGCTCAGGATTAAGCATAATAAACATTCATTGTCTCTTATATTTAATAATATATATTTAGAAAATTATCCGATGCCTCGATATACTATATATATATATATATATATATATATATATATACAGCCTTTGACAAGTGAAAAAGAAATAGCTCGACCTGCGGAATAATTTACTCGCCCTAAAATCATTTTACTCGACCGACTCTATTTTCTTAATAGTCGCCTTATGTAAACATAGCATGAATCGTTAACGGAAAAGAAAATGTGAAGTTTTAAATAACATTTCGAACGTGTTAGAAACGATTGAAAAAATAATAAAATTTGATCGTTTCTCTTAATAATATTTTAGACATTTCAATGAAAAAACTTTGTTTTTTTTTAGTTTAAGCCCTTTTAACACCATGATATGCTGTATTTTGGCAATTGAGTGGAGGTAACTAAATTTATAGTTTCTTTCTTCTGTTTGATATACAACCTCTATCTCATAGATGATGAAAAAATATCAAAATTTGATTTTCTCAACGATATTTTATAAAAAAAAATTTACTTAATTGTATAATTTGTTTTCGGTGCATGGATGAAAGAAGTATGCCTATTTTTTTTTGAAGGTGTCTTTTGTTTAACCACACATTTCGATGTAAATAAGGCGCCATGCACAAGACAAAAAATTCAATAATGTAGGTCATTCTAAGTAACTTGTGAATCTTCAATAGCATATTTTTGGGTTTTAAAAAAATCTGATTTTCCTTTTCTGTATTTGAAGGAAAACGTTTCGTTGCGAGATTTGTAATCGACAGCGGGCGAGTAAGCAATAAATTTTAATCGCCCAATATCGACCTATATATATATATATATATATATATATATATATATATATATATATATATAATTGTTGCTTGGACTAAAATCGGAGTTTTGGATGTGAAAGAACACATCTGATATAAGCATTCTAACAAATGATATCTTTATTCTTTACCACAAGATCCTACTCAGTTTCATGCGTCAGAGGTATGAGGTATAAACATATATATATATAGAGATTATAAATTATACTTACGAACATGTACAAACTAAAATCTACTACAAAGTTGTACATTTTGTCTTGACATTGAAAGAACAATATCTCATCAGGTAGTTAATAATGATGGTAATAAACGTTATTTTTTAAAAGAAAATTTTAAAAATTCGCTTCCTTTTATTTTTGAAAAATATTTTCGTACGAGGTAAGAGGATATTAAAAAAAGAGGAAAAAGCAAGAGAGTAGAAAAGATGAGAAAGCAAACGAAGAAAAAAATGGTGGAAAGAGAAAAACAAGCAGAAAACAAAAATCAAAGAGGAAAACAAGAGAGAAAAACCTAGAGTAAATAACTAATGAATGATAAGGGCTAAAAAAAGAGAAACCCCAAATTTAGCCAGGAAGAAAAATATGGATACAGATATCGGTTATGCCGCGTCTGAGCTTAACTAGAAGGAAAAATGAGAAACTGCAATATTAGTAACTACCTGATGAGACATTGTTCTTTCAATGTCAATACAAAATGTACAATTTTGTAGTAGATTGTAGTTTGTACATGTTCTAATATTTAATTTGTAATAAATATTCATTACTCTATTTTTGTATTGAGCACTGTTTTAAATTAATGTTTTGAACGTTGCAAATATTTTCTTCGTTGCTTATTCATTTATATATATATATATATATATATATATATTTGTTATATTTTTGACATTATGTATCATCTCTACTGGTCTGCGCACACAGGTAATAAAAAAATGTAGTAATCACATTTTTTAAATAATTTTAATCCAAGCAAGGTAGGACTACCACTAGTGCACAGGTTTACAGTAAGAGAAAACCAAGGTACAGGTGATGTCGAAGAAAAGATAAAACCTGGATGGGAATCAAGGAGATAGAAGATCGTAAATGACGTTTCATTTAAACTTTTTGAAGTTATAGCTTTCAGGGAAGCAAGCAAAAGAAAACCAATTCCACAAACAGGGACTGCGAGAAAAAATAACAACAATTAAAGTAGAAAAGGCGGATACATTTAACTGTTTCTACGATGCCAATAAATGTGGTCGGGGAATCAGGAAAGGAAGCTCGTCAGCGCAGTTGCCATTAAAATACTTGTAGAAAAGACAGAGGGAAGCCACTGCATGTCGGTGAAAAATCCCTGAATTTGAGATGCCAAGTTAGGATCGATTACATTGTAAATTCTTCTTTCATTTTTTGTTTAGTATTTTTGTTGAGAACCTCTCGTTGAAAAGGAAGAGCAAAACCAGACATGGCAACAACATTCCATTTACGGACAAATGATAGATTTATAAATGTGCAAAATGGCCTGACAGATTAACCTAACCCTTCTAGCAATAGATGCAGCGATGGATTGGATTTAGTCATTCATTTTGAGATCGTTTAAAACAGTGATGCCAAGTAGGCGCAGTGTGCCGCTCTCTAGGAGACATGCGTCATTCATTTTGTTCGAATTTTTGTCTATTATTATTAATTGTGCATTAAACTTTGCGGAAGAATGCATTATTATATTACAAATTATTCTTGAATAAATCGTATATTTCCCAACACTTAATCTTTCGAAAAGATTAGAGGACTGAAATAGATATGCTTTGCATGAGTTGTTTAATTTTTTTGAGTGCGATAGGGAGGAACCCGTGCTTTATTGTTGAATTTCTTTGGTATTTGATCCATTAACGTTTTCAACTTAGATTTTAATTTGAAATCGACCGCCAAACCATATCTCTAAGTTTTGAACATCGACGATCCTGTTTGGCTTTCAGATTGGACTATTTTGATTTTAGTAGAAAATATTATATTACTTTTTTATTTTTATTTTTTTATTTTTTTTGTCGCTAGAATTTGTTGAATCATCTCACCAAACTATATCTCTAAGTTCACAACATCGACGATCCTGTTTGGCTTTCAGACTGGACTATTTTGATTTTTGTAGAAAACGTTATATTACTTTTTTTTATTTTTTTGTCGCTAGAATTTGTTGAATCATGCCACCAAACTATATCTCTAAGTTTACGACATCGAAGAGCCTGTTCGTCTTTCAGATTGAACTATTTTGATTTTGATTAAATTTCTCTCTTTTTTGTTTTTTTGTTTTGGCTAGAATATGTTAAAACCTCCCACCAAACCATATCTCTAAGCGCACATCGTCAACGAGCCTTTTTTTTTCAAATTGGATTATTTTGATTTTTGTAAGGAAATATTAAATTTCTCCTTTTTTGTCTCTAGGATTTGTTGGTGAATAGCAGCAGATAATGGCTGTTACAGGGCTGCCGTAGATGACAGCTATGATGAAACCTTGTTTTCAAGCCGACAGCCTGCAAAAATATTGACAGATATTGACTATGCTGATGGCCTAGCTATACCCATGTCACAGATCTCTTACCACATCAAGCAAATGCAACTAACGATGTTGGATTCTCTCTCACTGCCTCTAAACCTGAATTCATAGCCTTCAACCATCAATTGCAATCTATCGAATCTTTTACATAACTTGGAAGCAAAATCAATTGTATTGTAAATTATGTAAAATGTTGCATAGGTAAAACCTAATCTGCTTTAAATATTATGGATGCAACCTGCAAATCAGATCTACCAGAAAACCTCAATTGCAGCTTTTTTCAAACTCCTGTAACATAAGGCAGGAGGATTTCAATAGCCTTGTATTGCACTCGTTTTGGAAGTTGGGGTTGTACATTAATAAATAATGACACAAAATATTTCTTTCAAAATCGTTACCTCTTTTCTAGGAAACAGCTTTATATTTTGTGTTTTGGTTGTGGCCGCCAATGACAAATTCTGGCATGGGTTTTATTTCTCTCAGGATTGTTTTGCTGTATAAATTGAATAGATCCTGCTAGAAGACACATCTTCATCTCAACAGTCAAGCGAAATAAGGAATTTTGAATTGAAGGGTTTTGCCTTGTTCCAGAAAATATTCTTTTATCATTTTTGAAGTCAGATGAATTGAAAGTGATGGGAGGAACTATAAAACTGTTGTCTATCAAATAAGCTAACTTTTATTCAATGTTTAATTAGTTATGTCAAATTAGAAGAATAATTTTAAAGTTTAATACAAATTATATTACAAAAATATAGCCACGTATGAAGCGACATAATGGTTAAATTTGATTAATCTCTACCAAAATTTTGTCTATGAATTTGCTTATGCAGAAGGTTTTTTCAAATAATGAACTACAAAAGGTTCCTATGAATTGAGTGACATTGAAGTTATCGAATTATTTCGCTGTCGAAGAGCAAATGAATTGACGAATGAAGCTTTGACAAATTCTACATGCACAATAAGCAAAGCACAAGCACATTATTAAAAAAATTCCATGTGCTATGGAATAGGACATTCATTTATTTCAAATTGGAATTATGTTCGGTAATTTAGCTATATTATAATGTACTATATAATACAGTAGAGTCAGTCAGTTAAGTGCCATACGTGATACACGCTTGGGCGATCATGTCTCGAAAGAGACATGACTGACTAGGCAGAAGATTATCCCGCAATAGGTTTCCATTGCTTTCTGCGGTAGACTGGTTGCCGACCAATGCTATAGAACCCAATCTGTCCCGTTATTTAACCCATAACTTGAGAGAAGAGACGGATTAATACCTTTCCCAAGGGTGTTTTCGCGTAAGTGAAAGCCATGAATTCAGCTGGAATTCGAACTCGGCTACCCGATTTCTCGTTCCGAGCCGATATCCACTGCGCCAGAACGCACATCCACATACAGTACAGTAGTGATCTTTAAAAGACAATGTCAATTTAACCATTTGACATATATTTTGTGACCAGCAGTATTATGGTTTTATAATCACTTTTATATATTATTATTATTATTATTATTATTATTATTATTATTATTATTCCATTAAATCGATTTATGCTATGATCACACTACCGACCAAGTCTGCGGAAAAACCTAAGCCCGGTCGTCGTCTGTTGTTATGGCTACATTTAATTTTTTTTCTATCTCCCATAAGGTCCCTAGGGTTACATAGACATATTTTTCCTTAGTATGTGGGCTGTACTTAACAGGGCAATTTTTTGTACATCTCTTAAGCTTGGATTTCCGAGGATTCTTTCAAAGTGCTGTTTTGTTCGATTTTGTATCATTCCAAGTGCACTTACAACCACTGGTACTATTGTTGTTTTCATTTTCCGCATTATTTTTTATTTCAATTTCTAGCTCTATATATTTTGATAGTGTTGTGGAGTAGTTTTCGCGCTGAAGGTTATAATCGTGCTATGTCGGTTGCTAATCGACTTAACGCACCCAAAATGTTAGGAACTTGGTAATATTCCACTGAAAGCTGACTTTTTAGTATTCGGCTAACCAGAGGCCTTTTTGTCTGGACAGGAAGCGGCAAGGTGACCAGTCTCACCACACTTCCAACAGGCTGGTTTTCTGCCGGCCACAATGACCGGCATTTTCCGGCCACAAAAGTCCAAACAGTTAGGGACGGAGACAAAGGCCAAACGATCGAGCATAATATCGAAGCTCCATTCCCCGTTCCAGTTGTCGGAAGTGGCGCTAACTATTTGGCCATATTTGCTAAGAAAAGCTGCTAGATGTTCCCCAACAACTTGAAGGACCTGGTAGACTGCTACCCTGGTCCTTCGCCGGCCTTCATACTCGGAACGGATTATTAGATCATTAGTTATGAGGTCACGGCGAACCATCTCCTCACAATCCTTGGCGGTGGGTAACAGAATGCCCCACATGAAGAACCCTGTTCCCTTAATAATTCTTTGGGGTTTGACCCCCAGGGACGTCAGTGTACGGATCACTGTGTCTTTCGTGGAGCGACAAATTTTGCGTGACCGCTTGTCCACCACGAAAACCAGCACCATTCTCTTTTCAAACTTCTGTAATTCTTGGGGGTTTTCTAAGAGACCATCCTCTTTCAGAAGATGGTCGTACTCTTTGGCCCTTTCCAAGAACTCCGCGAGGTTTATTATACATGATGGCGGGGACTTCCACCAAGATGGCGACTCCTCGGCTGTCTTTTCAGATTCGTCTTTTGTTTTCTCCCTAGCTGGGGTATTTTCGTTTGTCTGGTCATTTTTTGAGTTTTTTTTTTATAGTTGTTTCCAGCCCTTTCTTTGCTTTGTCGGGCGGATCTTTCTTAGAGGAGGACCCAAATAAGTCCCTCCTCACTGGCCGATCAGCGACGGCTATCATTAAATGAAGACATTTTTTAAAGCTCTCTCTCTCTCTCTCTCTCTCTCTCTCTCTTTCTATTTTTTGTGAAATTATTTCAAAAGATGGGGGGAATGGGGGGGAAATATGACACGAAGGCGGGGTGGAGGCGGGGATAATTTGAACAATTGCAGGGGATGGAAAAAGGAGGAAAAAGAAAAAGAAAAAGTCAATGAAATACACAGAATCACATAATGATGCAAAAGTCCCACCTATGTAAGAGGTGGGTTGAAAATATAAAATAATAAACTTTCAAAAAATAAAAATGAGTGCGTGTGTAAATAAAAATTTTTCAATGAGAATTAACCTTAAAGGCAAAAATAAATAATCCCACCTACAAAAGAGGAGGGGTTAAAATAAAAAAAAACAAAAAAAAAACTTATTGGGAAGAAATACAATAATCCCACCTACAAAAAGAGGGGGACAAAAAAGTTTTTAAAATAAAAGAATTCGCCTAAAGAGGCAGAAAAAACAACAAAAAGTATACGAAAGAAAAAGGTTTCAAATATAGAAGTAAAAAGCCAAGAAGGGCTTACATAATAACAAATTGAACTTTACAAAAATAAAAAAAAGCAGTACAAGAAACTTTTTAACTAATGAATAAAATGGGGGGAAAGAATTAAACTAAATAGGCAGAAAAAAGCACGGAGGGGAAACAAAAAAAAACACTAAGTTGTAAAGAAAATGCGAAAGTAAACTAAAAGATTACTTTCGGTAAAAAAAGTCTGGGAGGGGCTGAAAAAAATGCACAAAAAATAAAAAGTTCAAAAACAGCCAAGAACTGGTCACTGAAAAAGGAAAAAAAATTAAATAAAGAGAAAAAAATAAAAAGGGACGAAAATTTGTCTTGTCCAAATAAGAATAACAAATATGGCGGACGAAACCGAGTCGTAACTGAAAATAAGAATCAAAAAATGGAAAACGAAAAACAGAGAAAGAAAAATGAAAACAAAAGTTAATTCAAAACGGCCGGCCTCCTCCTCCGACAAATGCACACTTCTCAAGGATGGAAAGTTTTTATGGACGTCCTCTTTAACGAGGGCGCCGTTCTCATCCACCAGCATACACATTCAATCCAGGAATCTAATGCGAAGCGTGTGTTGACGAATCTCAACGCTAGGCATGCCCAAACAGCTCTCAGAAGGATGAAGGCAACAGATCTCGCGACGAATGGTACACGGAAGAGGAAGTACCGAGAGTCGGTAAAGGAGAATCGGGTAGATGTGCGAGGCACATACTTCCCCCCTCCCCTTTAAGGAGAGCTTCCTCTGAGTCCACAGACGAACTGCGCACTCGGCCTTCTCTCGAACCTCCGACCAATTCATTTCCAACTGGAGATCAGGACCGAAGAAGATGCCGAGAATCTTGATCGGCCCGTCCGTCCAGAGGAAAGGTCAGGGAAGAGAAACTCCCTTCCACGCACTCAATCGCAAGCCAACAGGACTATCGAGATCGATCCTGGCCCACCTTCCCAAGAACTTCATTATTTATTGTACGATATGTACAAATGTGGCACAAGGCCTAATGCGGGGATGGGGAAGGCTGGTCATCAACTGTCCTAATTTAACTTAGCTATTCACTTTCGTTGACCCTGACACGCTTACAATAAACCTTTCACCATAATACCGCATTTTTACTTACCATTCTTACCACGTCCACCATAATAGCTCAGGTTCTCTATGTAGTCCTACTTAACTCCCATATGTACAATGTTCAGTGGAGGGCATGGGCAGAAAATAACAACATTTAAAATTCCCCAATGATTTTATACAATGAAAGTAAGATATGTACAAGAAACTAAACAAAATCATATTAGTAATAAAAGCCCCCCACTACTCTAATATTGTGACAGCAAAATCACTTCCCCGGACTAAATATAATGCGCGGCTTTAGAAATATAATAATACCATATATCCGATCAACAATCACTCACACAATCACTCACACATTTAAACACCATAACAAAAAACGAAAAGCACACTTGAAAAATAACGAAAGTCGCCACGCATCCACCGGAGAACTAACATTGTGGAACACCTAAAGTGGGAAGGGAAGGGGGGTTAAACTAAAGAAAAATAGGGGACAAAAAAGAAAAGGGGGCCAATGAGCAATCATAAACTAGCTAAGTTAACAATGAAGCAAAAAACACCTTTCCAGGTCAGCACCTTTCACTCGACAGAATCGCGCAAGACTCACCCACCTTTTGCCAAATTCAGATGGAGTGAGTCGTTTCCTTTCCGTTCTGATCTTGACTTTAAGCTGATGCTTAAAGAACAAGATCAGTTGG
This sequence comes from Ascarosepion bandense, assembly GCA_037127315.1. Taxonomy (NCBI): domain Eukaryota; kingdom Metazoa; phylum Mollusca; class Cephalopoda; order Sepiida; family Sepiidae; genus Ascarosepion; species Ascarosepion bandense. The sequence continues at coordinate 202,819 of JBBBDQ010001405.1, read as the reverse complement.
GAAGAGGTAAACTTCTCATCACCATAGAATTCCTTCTGTCGCGTCGTCCAAATCACGACTCGCATAACACCTAGTAAGCAAAAGAGCACATAGTGCTCAGCCCTAGATAACGGAGGTACGACATTGCTACAAACAGAACTAGCCTCAAGGACAAAGAACTTTCCACGCAGCATACGAACCATGAGGTCTTCAAGAAACTTACACAACGGAGCAACAACACTGCAGTGGAAGAAGGCATGGTCGACGGTTTCCGTCGCCAGCCCACAACGCACGCAATTTGATTTCGGAGTTAGGCCCGCTGCATGAAGCCTCTTGCCTACCCAGAGAGCATTTCGAATCATCAGCCAGGTGAGTGATGCCTCATCGTTAGTGAGGCATTTCAACCCAGGCGCCCAAGGCCATATGGAGCGAGCCTCCCGCTTCGTAAGCCCGAGCTCGCCAATCAGTTCATCTTGAACGCCCCCCCTAACTAAAACCCGATAAGAGACAACGATTGGGCGTTGGAGAGGCCATCCGTAGCCCGCAAGAGAAACTGGAGAGCCAAACGACATTCTTTATAGAAGGAGCACTCGCCACGAGGAGTACGGCCGGCCTCCTCCTCCGACAAATGCACACTTCTCAGGGATGGAAAGTTTTTATGGACGTCCTCTTGAACGAGGGCGCCGTTCTCATCCTCCAGCATACACATTCGATCCAGGAATCTAATGCGAAGCGTGTGTTGACGAATCTCAACGCTAGGCATGCCCAGACCGCCCTCAGACGGATGAAGGTAACAGATCTCGCGACGTACCTTGGGAGACTTGCCTTCTCCCCAAAGGAAGGAGAACAAGAGCTGAATTAAACCCAAACGAATGGCACACGGAAGAGGAAGTACCGAGAGTCGGTAAAGGAGAATCGGGTAGATTTGCGAGGCACATACTTCTGCCCTCCCCTTTAAGGAGAGCTTCCTCCGAGTCCACAGACGAACTGCGCACTCGGCCTTCTCTCGAACCTCCGACCAATTCATTTCCAACTGGAGATCAGGACCGAAGAAGACGCCGAGAATCTTGATCGGCCCGTCCGTCCAGAGGAAAGGTCCGGGAAGAGAAACTCCCTTCCACGCACTCAATCGCAAGCCAACAGGCCTATCGAGATCGATCCTGGCCCATCTTCCCAAGAACTTCTTCCGTTAACTTCCTGATAACTCTTATTAATATAGGAGAGCGAGAAAGTCCATTATCTGAGGAATAGGTGTGTTTCCCCATAACAGATAGTTTTTCAAATTCCTTGGTTGCTGTGTTACAATCTGCTGGACAACCCATATCAGTTAATAGGCAGGTTTCTTTCCTTTTCACATTTGACAATAATGTCCGGCTTATTTGCCAGTCAGTTAAGTGCCATACATAAAACACGCATTGGGAGATCATGTCTTGAAAAAGGACATGACTGACTGAACAGAAGATTATCCCGCTGTAGGTTGCCATTGTTTTCTGTGGTAGACTGGTTGCCAGTCAAGTCTATAGAACCAAATCTGTCCTATTTTTTTACCCGTAACCGGATTAAAACCTTTCTCAAGGCTATTAGTGCGTAAGTGAATGCAAGGATTTCAACTGGATGTAATCCTATAGAATTATATTTTCTAGTTTTGTAACCGGTGTCCATACCAGTGTTTGTTTACATATTTTCCATTGTATCTGCACATTGTACAGTGTAAATATTGCCCCACCATATCGTGACGATTTTATATTTATCTGGGGCAAGTACAAAACATCCTGAGATTAGATGGTCTATTGTTTCCTGGTAGAACTTGCATTTTGGATTCATATTATGATGTATGATTTTTGCCTGAAAGTTCCTAGTGTAAAGATTCTAGTCTTGCGCTGTAAGAACAAAGTCTTCAGCTTCAGACTTTAATCTCGATGCTCGTAATCGTCGATGAGTATTAACTTTATCTACATTGGGTCTATTAGCACATTCTAGATATTGGCCATACAGAGGTCTTTCTTCCCAGCCATGTTTTATCTGTTGAAGAGATTTATGCTTGGATTCCTTTTTCATGTTTTTGCTGAAACAGTTGGTTCTTGGGTTCTTTTAGTTTTCTACAGAATCTACTAAATGTAAATCTTGTTGTGTTTGCTGCCTTCTTTTATTATTGAATATTTTTCTTTCTGTTTTCATGTTGTTTGACTAATTGTGTCATCCAGTCCTTTCCAGTTGTTTCCATATATGTTAGTCACTTGTTGACTTGCATGACAATTCTAGCTGAAGTTGGTCTACACTAGTATTTATATGATGCTTTTAAAGAAATATTCTTACCTTAGAATCCATTCATCTGATATAGTTTAGAGTCCAGTTCAAGATGTTGAAACCATATTGGGCCACTGGGATGGCAAGATTAATAGCCATAATTTCGTTCTGAGAATCCAATTCAGTTTTTAATATCAGTCGTACTTTTTATAGTACTCTTTACGCATTTTGTATTTCCTTTTCTTATGCTGAATTCTTTCATTTATGCCCAGGTACTTATAAGCTTTTTCTTTCTCTAAATCTTTTATTGTTACAGCAGGGTCTAAGCTAATAGAGAATATTTGTTGTAGTGATCCTCGTAAGATTATTGTTTAGCACATTTATACAAACTGAATTTAATTTTAAAATCTTCACTTAAGCATTTTACAGTTTGCAGGGAACCTTCCAGTTCACTGTTAATACTAGCATACAATTTTAAATCACCCACGTAAAATAGCTGACTTATTTTCTTTTGAGCTATTTTATAACCATATTCTGTCTTGTTAAGTTGGCTGGTTAAAGCTATTAATGGTATGTAAAATATTAATGGAGAGTCACTTTGAAATATTTCTCTGTTGTGATCTAATACGAGTCACGTTGAAATAATCCTCTGTTAATGTTTATATCACCAGAGTTATAGTTTCCATTTATATTGAGGTAAAGTGAAGTGTTTTTTCATATCGATATACATTGTTTGATTTAATTCATGACAACAGATTATACCTTGTACATATTTAAAGACTTCACGAGCCGGTAAGATCGTACACTATCGAATGCCTTACGATAATCTATCCAAGCAGAATTAAGATTTTTTTTGTTTTTGCAATGAAGCAGTTTTCCAAGATCATCCTATTAATAATTAATTGGTCTTTGCATCCGCAACAGCCACATTTGTACCCTTTTTGTTCAAGCGGTATTATTACTTTCCAAGAAGATATGTGTCTGTTTCAAAAAATATAATTCAATAGTTTATAAGTTGTGGGAAGACGTGTCATTAGTCTGTAGTTTTTTCAGTATTTTTGTGTCCCTATTTTTAGGTAGAAGAAAGGTAATTACTTTCGTCATCCATGCCAAAATCTTAGTGGGATGGTTAAGTTTTTCTTGAAATGCTTTGGCTAGTTTTTGTGTGCTCTATTTAAATAATATAGCCAAAAGTTAAACGTTTTATCTATTCTTGGAGATTTCGAGTTAAGTGCTTTTTCAGTGGACATTTAATATCATCTTCTGTGATTCCAGCCCATTTCTGTTTTGGTTTATTTTTCATTTGTTCTATTTCTTGCGTAATCTTCTTTTTAGGGCAAACCCATATTCTTTTTCAGAACTCTATAACCACACCTATTTGGTGGGTGGCTGATACTTCAATTCTTTGTTTACTTATTTTCCTGTAAAATTTCTTTGCATTGGTTTGAAAGATATTGTTCTGTCTGTAGAATCTTGATCTTTTCTCATAGCGTCTTATTCTTTAAGCCTTCAGTTGTATTATTTGATTTATTTTTCTTTAGTTGATAGCACTTCATCTTTATTCCTAATATTGTATTTTCTTTCGACTCTTCTCTTTTCTAGTTCTTACACTTATTCCTCTTTGCCAGTTCATCGCGTTCTGATAATTATGATACTTCAATTATTATGACAATTATGATAATTCACTTCTCACTTCTTTGATTTCTTTTTCTATTTTTCTTTTCCAAGGTGAATTTTCATGTCTGTGGCACTGCCTTCTTTTACTTTGAAGTTCAATTTTTTTGTTGCTGATATTGGTGATGCATATATTGCTTCATTAATATTTACAGGATTGTCTTCTTCATTTAGAATTGATTTGAGTGCTGCATTGTAGAGCTTAAATGTTTCGAGGTTATGTTTTGTTCGTTGCAAATTTGCGATCTGTTCTCCTTCCTCTATTGCAATATTTTGTATCTGATGGAGATATCTCTTGATTTCTTCCGTGGTTTCTTGCATACTATTCTTTTTTGCCGTAAAATTCTTATGTTCAATGTGTTTTGAACTCGTTTTATTGCCAACCGACTCAGATCATACTTTTCCAACATTTCAGCATTATCTTCCCAGTGATTTGTGTGTATCTCGGTTTTTTCCTTATGACTTGTGGCTTGTGTGATGTTATTACTTTTTTTCCTATTCCGGTTCCCTTTCATGTTTTGTTGATTCGTCTATTCCGACTGCAATTCTTTTTATTTCGTTAATTTCAACCTTTGCCAATCGGTTATTTCACATAGTCTACCTTTTTACAGTGTCTAGTTTATTTTTGTTAATGTACTTTATAACTGTTTGTCAAACCTATTCTCGTCAAATATAATATTTGGCGAGTGATGTTTTTTTTTCCGAGATTTGAGTAAGGTTTCATGGAAATGCAGTCATACTACTTACGAGAATATTTTATTTGTTCTTTCTTTAAATGTACGGTTGTGGACCTAGCTAGAGATTTTGCAGGGCCATCCTTACAATTATCGTAGTTGTGGAGACCTAAAGATTCATTCTTTGTATGAGATTTTGTTTCTATGACAGATGTTGTCGTGGTAATTTTTATTATTATTATTATTATTATTATGTTGTCATTTTTCATCACATTTCGATTTCTGCTATGGTCGCAATACCTAACAATTCTGCGAAAAGACCTAAGGCAGGTCGTGGTGTGTTGTTATGGTTCCATTTCATGTTTTTTTCTATCTCTCCTATCATCCCTAGCGTTACATAGACAACGTTATCCTTAGTGTGTGAGCTGTGATTAATAAGACAATTTTTTGTAGATCTCTTAAGCTAGGGTTTCCAGGGATTCTTTCAATGTGTTGTTTTGTTCCATTTTTTATCATTCCAAGTAAACCTACTATCAATGGCACGATTATTGTTTTCAATTTCCACATTTTTTTTATTTCAATTTCCAGGCTTTTATATTATGACAGTTTTTCGAATTCCTTGGTTGCTATGTTACAATCTGCTGAACAAGCCATATCAATTAATAGGCAAGTTTTTCTTTCTGGTTTTTAACAATAATATCCAACCTATTTGCTCCAATTTTTCTATCTGTGTAGATGGTGTAATCCCATAGAATGGTGGCATCTTCTATTTCTGTAACTGGTGCTGGGTGATGTTCATACCAGTGTTTGTTTACAGATTTTCCATAGTGTTTGCACATTGTCTAATTTAAATATTGCCCAAATCTATCGTGGCGATTTTTATATTCATTTGGGGAAAGTACAGAACATCCTGTGATTGGATCGTCTATTGTTTCTTAGTATTTATCACAGAACCTGCATTTTGGATCCACATTATTATTTATAATATTTTCCTGAAGTTCCTGGTGAAAAGACTTTGGTCTTACGCTGCAATAATAAAGCTTTCAGTCTCAGACTTTAATCCAGATGCACGTAACCATCGATGAGTATTAACTTTATCAACACTGGATTTATTGGCACGTTCTGGACATTAGCCATGCAGAGGTTTGTCTTGCAAGCGTCGTTTCATCTGTTCAAGAGCATTATCTTTGGCTTTCTTTTTCATATTTCTTGCTGCAATAGTTGGTTCTTGGCTTCTGTTTTGTTTTTCTACAGAATCTACTAAATGTAAATCTTGTGTGTATTTGCTGCCTTCATTTATTATTGAATATCTTTCTTTCTTTCTTCATGTTGCTTAACTAATTGAATCATCCAGTCCTTTGTTGTATCTATGTATGTTATTAAGCCAATTGTGGTTGTCTTGTATGAAAATTCTAGCTGAATAAGATCTCTTCCACCTTCTTTATGGGATATGTATAGACGGTCTACATCAGCCTTTGGATGATGCATCGTATGCTTAGAAAGAAGCTTTCTTTTTTTAGAATCCATTCGCCTGATGTCGTTTAGAGCCCAATTTAAGATGTTGAAACTATATTGGACAACTGGGATTGCAAGGCTTTTTATGGCCATAATTCTGTTTTGAGAATTCAATTTAGTTTTTAATATCATTCGTAGCCTTCTATAGTACTCTTTACGCACTATTTCTTTCATTTTTTATAGTGAATTTTTCACTCTCATTTACACCTAGGTATTTATAAGCTTTTTCTGACTTTAATTCTTTTATTGTTACAGCAGGGTCTAAGCTAAATGAGGATGTTTGTTGTAGCGATCACTTTAGCACATTTATTCAATTTGAATTTCATTCCAATGTCTTAGATGAAGCATTTTACAGTTTGTAGAAGACCTTCCAGCTATTTATCATTCTTGGTTTACAACTTTAAGTCATCCATGTAAAATAGATGGCTTATTTTTTTTTTTTTTTTAGCTATTTTATAATCACATTCTGTCTTGTTAAGTTGGCTTGTTAGTGCTATTAGTGGTATGCAGAAGAGTAAGGAAGACAAAGAGTCACCTTGAAATATAACTCTTTTGATGTTTGTTTCACCAGACTTATAGGTTCCATTTATATGATTGAGGTAAAGGGTTGTTTTCCATATTGACATGCATTGGTTGATGAAATTGATGATGACGAGTGATATCTTGTATATATTTAAAGTCTTAAGTATTATTATAATTAAAGTGTTATTATTATTATTATTATTATTATTATTATTATTATTATTATAGATTACTGCAACTTGATAGCTATAAAGGTTTGGTCCTTAATACACCATGATCAGACAATCAAATGCAAATTAACCACATTTCGCAACAAGATGATGGTGTATTAGGCACCGAAACGTTTTAGTTATTATTTTGCAGTCTGTTATAAAAATAATAATGATAAAAATAATAACTATATATATCGTTCATTCAGTACAGGATTTGAACACTCTCACCTACTGGCACGTGTTTACATTGTATATAACACTCTGAAGTTCGCCTTCCTCTATCAATAGCCCAGAGGTAGAATTGCCGACTGATGTCAATTCGGTCAGGTTTCAACCCTGGCTGAAAGCAATCAGACGTCTAACCGTACTGATGAACTGCGAAACAGGTCAGGTCTGCGGATTACTGTATATACTCTACTTTCGTATTGAGCACATTTTAAAAGTAAATATCAAACTATAGAATGCAGTTCCATTAGTATTAACCACTTATATTATTCATACACTTATCTATTTTTGTTTTTATTAATTATGATTTTAAAAGATCTTGTTTATTGATTTGTACATTTTGGGTAATCTTTTAAATAATTTACAGTTTTTGTTTATTGAACACTGTAAAAATAAACATATTTTGTTTGTGCTGATTACGAATTACAATTTCTGTTTGAATATAGTTTCTATTCAATATATCTAATACCAAAAATATCAATTTTATCTGGATTTATTGAAGAAATATGAGGACATTGAATTAGTTATCGCTGATTTTTTCATTAAATGTCATCATTCTATTTTCACTAACATATTGTCCATCGCTAGCCGCTATGTATTTTTCATCTTTCTTGTATAATTTGTATTCCTCATTGGAAAAACGGTACGTCTTTTGAGGTTAACCACGAGTCATTTTCATAAAAATGTAAGTGCTGCTCAGGTCATGTGCAATAGATCAGAACGAGTGATAATCGAATGGAGCAATGTCTGGTAAATACGCTTCCAATTTAAGCGTTTTCTTCACTCGTTTTGAAACCTGTGGCCTAGAGTTGTCATATATATATTAGTCATCCACATACAAGGTTGTTTCGCTGTATCACAGCTCATCGGTGTGGCTAGACACATTCACTTTATCTGGCCGGGATAAAAACTCGACTCGACTAAACCATAGGCGCATGGAATCAGGGAAGGAAAATTTTAAAGTGGTGTATATAAGCAGTGTATACACACGTCAGTCACCGAAAGAAACTCAATTCATTTCTGAAGAGTAATGTCTACATCGCAGAAGTGGAAACTGTTTTTAATTTTTTCTTCTATAGATAGCTCAGTTGTAATGAGAGCATAATATATTAGTCATCCACATACAAGCCTGTTTCGCCATATCACAGCTCATCAGTGTGCCTAGACATATCCACTTGCTTCTGGTCGGGATCAAAAATCGACCGATTTCGTGTCAGTCGAAGTACAGTTTTAAAGTATGCTATATATATGAATTAAAGGGCTACATATCAGGATTATAGCGTATTTGAATATAAAAAAGGAAACTAAAGTTAACACCCAGGCACTATACTCTGTTTCATGCTTAACTTCTATAGTCGAGTCATGTTCGTTGTTTTGACTCGCCTGACAACCTAGATACTACACAAAACATATCACATAGTAAATACGCAAACAGCACAACGCTTTCCAAACATATATGATGAAATCAAAAACTAAAAAAATAAACAAAAAATAAAAATAAATAAAATTAAATAATGTATTGACATTTTTGTTTTTATTAAGCAATTAATAAAAACAAATTAGGAAAATACGAATGCACACATAGATACAATTAAACGTAATAGTAATAATTAACAAAAAATTAAGAAATAATCAATAATGAAGTTGACAAAAATACTACAAAATAGCCACAAAACTGTATCAGATCCACAATTATTTCCACTCAATCGTCTACAGAATTATATGAATGTTAACCATTACCAGCTACCTAATAAATGTTAGAATAATATAATAGCCTACACATAATGTACCACTGACTAGCATATATAAATATTCGAGGGGAAACAAAAAGCACCTTTAGCGCTTAAAGATGGAAGAAACTAAATGTCTACTTTTACATATATTTTCTAAATATATACTGTTAAATATAAGAAACAATGAATGTCTATTATATTTAATCATGAGCCGTTCTAAACATCGTATTTTGGCTTTAATTTCAAGTGAAAATAAGGACACAAATTTTCCAATATTTGGGTAATTTTTATTAAGCTGGTTCTAAGCTGAAATTAAAGCCAAAATACGACGTTTAGAACGGCTCATGATTAACCATAGGCATTCATTGGCTCTTATATTTAACAGTATATTTTTAGAAAATTATCTGCTGCCTCGATACACTGTATATATATATATATATATATATATATATATATATATATATATAAGAGACAATGAATGTCTATTATATAATCATATAATCATGACCCGTTCTAAACATCGTATTTTGGCTTTAATTTCAGGTGAAAATAAGGACACAAATTTTCCGATATTTGGATAATTTTTTATTAAGTTGGTTCTAAGCTAGAATTAAAGCCAAAATACGATGTTTAGAACGGCTCATGATTAAACATCGACATTCATTTTCTCTTATATTTAACAGTATATGTTTAGAAAATTATCTGCTGCATTGGTACACTAAATTTTATATATATATATATATATATATATATATATATATATATATATATATACAGAGGCTGAAAGACAGAGACTAGTAAAGTGAGAGATAAAGTCTAATATGATTACGTATTTTTTTATCTTGACGTAATAGAAGGCGAAAGAGAGGAACTGAAAGTTTAGAAAATGATGTATGGGTACCGTTATAATTTGTCGGTTTTTCTGGCCTACAAAAATAAGCACTCATAATCTCGTAATTTGAGTCTCAAATAACATTGACTGGCACTTGTCGCTAAAAGCCGCTTATCTCAACCACCAGGCAGACTGAATCTCATATACGTCGATCGATTCATTGATTAATGCCGGATTGAGACGGACGAATCTCAGATTGAACGATATCGATAGATAGGACTGGATTAAAATGAACAGATCAATAGCGAATGCTCAGGCAGAATCAGATAATATTTTATGATTGACAAACTAATTCGATTAAAAACGAGATGGGGGCACTCAAGCAAATATGCCCTGATTATCCGTACAAGCGTCTAAAAGGTTGCAATATTTATAATTTCGAAGATTTCTTTTCCTCGGTTCGTTACATTTTTTTTCTTTTTCTCGGGCCCCCATCTTGAAATTCACAATAGCAAAACAAATATAACCAGTAAACCGAAAGAAGCGTACAGAAAAAAAAAAGTTTGAAGAAAAAGAGAATTTATATCAGGTCACTGGTTTCTCTCTGAGAGCGATATTCAGTCATTGATATCAAGCACCATTCTAACGTCGAAACATGTATTATTGTTTTATTCTTCTGTCAAAGAAACAAGCATTTCTTGTACACTTAATTTCTTATATGTCTTGTGTAATGCAGACGATCGTTTTTAGAATGAAATTGGTATTAACCAATCGAAAATTGAAATATATTCAAGACGTACGAACGTTACATATTAAATTTTTTTTCACTATTTTTCTATATACACTCCCGATCGAAAATGTAAGACCCCTTAAAAATCTTTAAAAAGAATTTTTTATTACGGATAGATTTTAAACTACTCCCACTTAAGTTTACCAATACTACAATCTAAAAGCTTATGGAAACAAAAAGCTACATTCCAAACATTTTATTTAGAAATTTACATTTTTATAAAATGATGCGATTTACACATGATCAAAATTATAAGACCAGGGGTATAAATTGTTAGATCTATGGTAATTCCAATGTTTTTAGTTCAGTTAGAGATTAGCAATCACTGCATAAAGGTGTTACCATGCCTAAAGCAAGCAAACTTACCGAAGTTGCGCGTTCTCGAATTCTAGAATTCCATAAGCAAGGTTTGTCACAGCGGGCGATCGCAGCTAAAGTAAATCGCAGTAAAACTGTGATTTGCAACTTTCTAAAGAACAGTGAGAATTATGGAAAAGCAAAATCCTCCAAAATTTCTCCTGCATTGAGTAGGAGAATAAGACGGGTTGTTATGAAAGACGAGGGACTTTCTTCTAGTCAAATTAAGGCAGTCATAGAAGCTGATTGCAGTCCCGTAAACCATCAGACGACACTTACGACAAAAAGGCATGGTAAATAAATAGCGTAAACAAATTCCTCGGCTGCTTCCACGTCACAAGGTGCACGCTTAAAGTTTGGTCGTAAATATCAAACATGGAACGTTGAGAAGTGGAAGAAAGTCCTGTTTTCTGATGAGAAAAAATTCAATCTAGATGGTCCTAATGGTTTTCAACGATATTGGCATACCAAAAACATGCCTCCTGAAATTTTCTCCATACGTCATATTGGTGGAGGGTCCCTAATGGTATGGGATGCCTTTTCTTACAGAGGGACGATGGAGCTCCAGGTGGTGCAGGGTCGTCAGACAGTGGCTGGTTATGTTAGCATACTACAAAAAGCATCTTTGATGATGGAAGGCCATAGTTTGTGTGGGGATGGATGGTTATTCCAACAGGTTAATGCTGCAATCCACGCTGCAAGACGGACCTTGACCTTTCTACAAGAAAATGGTGTCCATCTCTTGGGACATCCTGCATTCTCACCAGACTTGAACCCAATTGAAAATGTTTGAGGACGGATGACAAGAGATGTTTATCGAAATGGCAAACAATATTCAACAAAAAATGAACTTCGTGAAGCCATCTTCAGAAGCTGGAGCAACATCCCCAGCACCTTTATGGAAACGCTTATTTCTAGCATGCCCGACAAGTTTTGAAGTCATCAAAAGCAGTGGAGGTCGAATTCATTATTAAATTTGGTTGTTGAATGTTTTCATACACTTTTCATACAGTTTTTGTACAAATTCGTAGAATGTTTGTCTCTGGTCTTATAATTTTGATCATGTGTAAATCGCCTCATTCTATAAAAATGTAGATTTCTAAATAAAATGTTTGGAATGTAGCTTTTTGTTTCCATAAGCTTTTAGATTGTAGTATTGGTAACCTTCAGTGGGAGAAGTTTAAAATCTATCCGTAAAAAAAAATATTTTTAAAGATTTTTAAGTGGTCTTAAATTTTTGATCGGGAGTGTATCTGAAATGAGTTATTGTAACTATTTACACAAGCTAGAAATGTTGGACACATAGCATAGTGGGTAAAAACCGTTGGTTGTTTGGTCAATTGATCTAAAAGTGACTTATGCAATCAGTTTTGAGATCAATCTAGGTACCTACAAAAATTCGCAAGAACAAACAGCATAGTATCAAGAAAAAGGCCCCAAAATAAATAAAACAAAGTTTTATTGGCAAAACATTTTTGTTATCATTTAGAGGATAGATGAAAGTATTTTTAAATTTTTTTTTTAATTATTTCTATCACGTGCGAAATTTTGGTAGAAAATCTTTTTTTTTCCTTCGTCTGTGTGAGACCCAAATTGAGGCAATGTTTAAGTCAATAAAACATAATATTACGCAATGCACTTTTTTGATCGTATCGTAAAAGACACATTAATTTGGAAATGCTTGCAAAAATCAAATAATGGTCGGATTTTTCTGAAAATTTCAGCATTTATTTATAATAGACTGAAATTAATTTTGAAATAATTATCTTTAGAAAATATTGAAAATCATATTTTTTTTTGCATATGTTACCCCCTCACTAATATATTTCCAGAAATATGTAAAGATTCGCCAACGTTCTCTTATAAAACCTCTAATAATTAAATTCAGGAGTGATTGAGGAATGTTAATCAGCAGTATTGTTTCTTCAAGAGGTGCTAATTTTCTAAAAAGTAGGTCCGAATTGCGAAAAATGCAATAACTATGCCAATTTTTAGTTGGATAAACTTCAAATGCTTTTATGAACAATACAAATTAAGCATACCATAATCTGAAATGAAAAAAAAATTCAATAAATAATGAATTTTTACAAGAATTATTTTCATTTAGATTTTCTTTTTAATAATAAAGCTTCAAAAATATTTCAAAATTTATTCCTCCACCGTTTGGGCTATGGTATGGAATTAATACATGAAGACTACATTTACTAATCGAAAATTGAAAAGCTTTATAAAAATGATTGAGCCAAAGGATTTTTAAAATAATTAAAAGAATTTAATTGTGTTCATTTTGATTGCCCTTAATCTATTTGTACGAGTGGCTGTACGTGATATTTATTAAAAGGCTACGGGATTCAAGGGTTGTCCTCCTCTGCATGAAAAAATAACATTTATACCAAATTCATCTTCCATACCTGACATTTTTTGGCCTGCCACTGTAAACATATCATTTATCGCCTCCTTGATAAGCTGATGACAGATTTGATAACAGGGATACCGTAATTGAGAAAAGCTTTTTTGGAAATGTTTCGAGCAGTAAGCAAACAATTCTTGTTTCAAGTCAACTCACAGTAAATCTAAATTCGGTAATTTGAATAAAATAATGTGTCAGCGAGGTGTATTCTATTTTTGTAAAAAAAATTTAAAACTTTTAAAATGGCTTCTGTTTACAATCGATGAGAAATGGCGGAAAATTTGAAATCGATCTTTTAAATCTACAAAAATTTTCATTCCGATCAATATAATTTATGTTTGAGATACACCAGGGTATCTTGCTTACTGTAATTCGTAACTTTAATTTGTTGGCTTTTAGTTAAAGCTAAAATTAAAGCTTTAAGAAAACGTTTTTATTTTTTTAAAATAAATTTAATTTGAGGTATCGAAAATGAGTGGAGGTACCTGGATCAATCTTAGATTACAGCGGAAAGGAAAAAATAGAGTGTTATCAAGGAAAATATGCAAACGTAAGACACACGGAATTAAGCGATAAACGCCCGTGGGTTAAGCAAACTGTGTGCATCGAAATTGCGATAACACCTAAAAAAGTCCAGCAACTACCGAAACGTGACGTGTCAACAAAGATTACGACAGCTGTGTAAATGGTTTTTTTTCATTTTTTTAATCCATCTGTTACGGTGCCCTCCTACAAGGAATGGACTCTTCCACTTGTTATATATAGTTACCTGCGTGACTTTTGGGTGAGCAGTTAACTACCCTGGGTATTGTCAAAATCTTTGCCCTCAGGCGGAGAATAATGAACCAGTCGAGGAACTGCTGAAGGGTAGAGTCTCGTCTGGACAGAAACTTTTAGCCGAGCTATATGTCCAGGGACGGATGTGCGTAGTGGTACAGTGGATATCGGCTCGGAACGAGAAACCGGAGAGCCGAGTTCGAATTCCAGTTGAATCCATTGTATTCACTTACGCGCAAATACCCTTGGAAAAAGTATTAATCCGTCTCTTCCTTCCAGTTATGGGTTAAATAGCAGGACTGATTGGGTTCTGTAGCCTTGGTCGGCAACCACTCTACCGCAGAAAGCATTGGCAAACTACTGCTGGATAATCTTCTACCCAGTCAGTCATGCCTCTTTCGAGACATGATCGCCCAAGCGTGTATCACGTATGGCACTTAACTGACTGATATGGCCAGGAGAAACCACAATAAAAAGGCCTTCTGCCACATTTTGCCTTAAGGAGAAGGCAACTGAATATTGCAGGTAACAAGAGCAGTTAACAACCTTGCGTATTGTCGAAATATCTGCCTTCGGGCGGAGAGTTATGAATCAGTCTAGGCTCTACCGAAGGGTAGTCTCGTATGGGGTAAAACTAGACAGAAATTTTTGGCCGAGCTATATGACCAGGCGAACCTACAATAAAAAGGCCTGGTGATATATTTTGTCTTAATGGGAAGGCGACTGAATATTACAGTAACGAGAATAGTTAACTACCTTGTGTATTGTCGAAATTTCTGACTTCGGGTGGAGAGTAATGAACCAGTCGAGGCTCTGCCGAAGGGTAGAGTCTTATCTGGGGAAAATTAGAAATTTTTGGCCGGGCTATATGGCCCGGATTACCCACATTAAAAAGACCTTGTACCACATTTTGTCTTAAGTAGGAAGACAATTATATACTACAGTTAAAGAAAGCAGCTGGCTGCCGTGCGTATTGTCGAGCTCTCCGCCTTCGAGGGGAGAGTGATTACACAGTCGAGACTCCGCCGAGAAATAGGGTTTTGTCAGGTTAAAATTAGACAGACATTTTTCCCGGGATTTATGTCCTGGATTAACCACATTAAAAAAGCTGTGTGCCTTATTTTGTCTTAAGCGGGAAACTTAACGTTAGACGTTATGCATCTGTTTATCTTCCCATAGGGACTTGAACTCAACACAGAATAATAATTATACTCTTTAGTATTTCAAGATATTTTATTGATTATTCTTTAGTATTTCAAGATATTTTATTGATTACTCTTTAGTATTTCAAGATATTTTATTGATTACTCTTTAGTATTTCAAGACATTTTATTGATTACTCTTTAGTATTTCAAGATATTTTATTGATTACTCTTTGGTATTTCAAGATATTTTATTGATTACTCTTTGGTATTTCAAGATATTTTATTGATTACTCTTTAGTATTTCAAGATATTTTATTGATTACTCTTTAGTATTTCAAGATATTTTATTGATTACTCTTTAGTATTTCAAGATATTTTATTGATTACTCTTTAGTATTTCAAGATATTTTATTGATTACTCTTTGGTATTTCAAGATATTTTATTGATTACTCTTTGGTATTTCAAGATATTTTATTGATTACTCTTTAGTATTTCAAGATATTTTATTGATTACTCTTTAGTATTTCAAGATATTTTATTGATTACTCTTTAGTATTTCAAGATATTTTATTGATTACTCTTTAGTATTTCAAGATATTTTATTGATTACTCTTTAGTATTTCAAGATATTTTATTGATTACTCTTTGGTATTTCAAGATATTTTTCTATATTTTTTTTAATTTGATTCTCGCTTAATGGCCTATCAACCTCTGTGGGTTATTTAATGCCAAAAATGTGAGGTTTTAAAAATATTTTGTTCTAATATTTGGTTATAGTTAGAAGGTTGATTAAGTCAGATTTTAATGAATTTTCTAATTTTTTTTATTTTAGAAAACTGAAAATGTCTTCTAGTTTTGTATTCAAAAATATATTGCTGGTCATAATCTTTACTTGAATAATGTCTTGTTGCTAATATTTTTCTTTCAAATATGTATATTTTTCTATAAAAGTCTATTTTTATACTTTCATAGTGTTCTGACCTCAGTTTGGAGGTTAACTATTTGCCCATAGCTGGGACCCTAACAGGTGCTACCATTCAGGGTCAGGGTGGACGTGCGAACAACAGCAATTAAGAGGTGGTTCTAGACCCCACGTAAGTTCACAATCAGAGGCTTTGCTGCCGGATGCAGTTTATCACCATACCCAGGACCGTTTAAATATGTCGGTTAAAATGAAATGTCAGTATCATTTTCATTTTAAATATGTCTGTTAAATTGAAATGTCAGTATCATTTTCATTTCTCACGTAATTTAAACGATAATATATAGATGAAATATATGAGCGAATTCTAGACTTAATGGGGAAATTTGGTTTTCATTTTTATTAATTAATGTATTGATCAATCTAAAATTACTCCAGTACACCAGATTTTAGGAAGCAAGTCAATGTTTTTCACAAGAAAATTCGTCTTAAGGATATTATCTGAAGAAAAGTATACATCTATACTGATATGAGTAACAATATCAATATTTGTATGGAAGGTATTCGAATAAAACAAATAATAAATATGGATGTGTGCGAATAAAAACCAGATTTTGGTGGCAGCACCTGTTAGGATCCCAGCTATGGGCAAATAGTTTAGACCAGTTTCGTCGAATTTGGTCATCACAGAGACAAAGAATGGTGCTATTGCAATAGATACAAGCAACAATTTTACCACATCTTCCGTGATGGATATTATAGCTACCTTAAACCTAAATTTAATTAATTCGTCTCTATGATGACCAAATTAGACCAAACTGGGGTCAAAACAACTATGAAAGTTTAAAAATAGACTTTTAAAGTGAAAATTCCAGGAATAAATATTTGAAGGAAAAAATATTACCAGCAATATATTTTTGAAGGAAAATGAATTTTTATTGCCTCCCAGAGAGTAAAATACTACGCCTCCTTGGTCTCACACTCTCAGCGGACATCAAGTGGAATGACTATATCGAATCCATTGCTAAATCCGCTGCTATGAACGTCGGCTCTCTGTGCAGGGCGCGGAAGTTTTTCCCATCTGAATCTATCCTGCACATATATAAATCTACCATCCGCCCGTGTATTGAATACTGCTGCCACATCTGATCAGGTGCCCCTGCTATTCTCCTCGGGGTTCTTGACAAAATATAACGGAGAATCTGTAATGTGATCGATACCGACATGGCAGACCGGCTGCAGTCACTCTATCACCGGCGTGACCTGGCTTCCCTGTGCCTTTACTATAAATTCTTTCAGGGTTTCTGCTCCGATTAACTTAGATCACTGGTGCCCCTTAGGCATGAATTTTCACGAGATACTAGGTTGTCAACTAGGTCCCACCTTTTTACAGTGAAACCGATAAAATGTAACCACAATTTCTACTCCAACAGCTTCTTTTCTCACACTTCCCGACTGTGGAATTCCCTTCCATACACTTGCTTCCCCGAGAGCTACAATCTCTAAGAGTTTAAATGTAAGATCAATAGACACCTCCTAACACACTAACTCGCATCCATTCTCTCAAACACTCTTCCCATCTACCCAACCTCATCCTCGGTATCCTTACCCGTCTATCACCCTCCTTCTGACATTTCCTATATCTAACCACTCTTTCTAATCACTTTCCACTATGTAACCCCCTAACCACTCTTTCTCATCACTTTCCCCTATGTAACCCCCTAACCACTCTTTCTCATCACTTTCACCTATGTAACCCCCTAACCACTCGTTCTCATCACTTTCCCCTATGTAACCCCCTAACCACTCTTTCTCATAACTTTCCCCTATGTAACCCCCTGACCACTCTTTCTCATCACTTTCCCCTATGTAACCCCCTAACCACTCTTTCTCATCACTTTCCCCTATGTAACCCCCTAACCACTCTTTCTCATCACTTTCCCCTATGTAACCCCTTAACCACTCTTTCTCATAACTTTCACCTATGTAACCCCCTAACCACTCTTTCTCATCACTTTCCCCTATGTAACCCCCTGCGCAATTGTGCTAGCGGAATGCCTTGCTTGAGGTGAAAGGATTAAAAATAAATATAGCAGTAATACATGTGAATCTCAACAAAAATTACTTTGCAATAATGCGTCAAAGAAAGCTGATCTACAAACTTATATATATATATATATATATATATTCTACTTACACAAATCTATTGTAAAAAAATTGTTGACATTAAAAAAACCATTAAGGTTGATAAGCCGTAAAACTAAACCAAACCAAGCCAAAATTATTTTCTCTCCCACACGCCACCGCTCATTTCCATTTGGCTTACTGCTACACCCGGTTGAAACACTCGTCTCCGTACGATCAACGAAATTATGCAACTTTCGGGCCTCATCAGTACTTAGATAGGTGACCTGTTTTTGAATAGCTGCTGCTGTACGCTTATGCGTGAGAGCATTATAATGGATAATGTCTCGAGATTGTTAATCGACCCACTGAGTTCTAATTACAGTTGGCTTAGTCATATTCACTTACGCTCAAATTACCATTGAGAAAGATATGAACCTACCTTTTCGCCCCCAACTATAGAGTTTGTAGCCTAGGGAGATTGTTAATGTTTCTTTGATTCGGCCTTGTGTCAGACATAAGCAAACTCCCTATAGCTTACAGGATTTATTCAGTATTATCATCATCAGAATTATCAGAAGTTTGTTTGTCGGCAGGATGGAACGTGTGGAATAGTTAAGAATAAAATACCCATTTTTCATGTTAAAATAAAAATTTATTAAAAGGAAAGAATAATACCAGTTGTAGAAGTTAATGTTCAATTAGAAACGTTATTAAGAAGTTAAGGGTAGAGTTTTTGTTCAATGATAATGTTATGAGCATCAAGATTCGTATAAAATGTTCGTAGTAGTAATTGTTGAAAGAATATGTATGTATGTATGTATTTAATAGGAATGTCTTTGGGTGGAGAGGTAGAAGTAAAAGGAATCAACAGAAGAAAAGAGAAAGAGGATAAATATCCCGGTCAGCTTGAAGCTTCTCTCGAAACATTTTAGCTTGTCGTCTTTGCAGCTTCCATCCCCTGACTGACTCACTGACGCTGATCGGGGCCCTATTATTGTCATTAGATTTTCGGACTGACTCGCGAAGTCCTCACGTCTTGCAAGTCGCTCCCATTGATCAAAAATCAGTTTAACACCTACTTGCGATTTCTGGGTTCAACTTTTTCTTTAAGCACATGGTCAATTCTTTTTTCTATTCGGGAAAACCAGTATTTCACACGTCATTGTAAATTTTTGTAAATTTCTGGAAAAATGAAGAAGGTTAATTTTAATTAATTTCCTCTCCGCTACAAGTTAATAATTAAGACTTCTATTCCTAAATCATTATTATCTCGAAGAATCTAAAAATATTTTTTGGGCTTCAAATAAACTGCAACAGGTCGATAAGTGGTAAAAGATGA
Organism: Ascarosepion bandense; assembly: GCA_037127315.1. NCBI lineage: Eukaryota > Metazoa > Mollusca > Cephalopoda > Sepiida > Sepiidae > Ascarosepion > Ascarosepion bandense. Next base: position 183,338 of record JBBBDQ010001405.1, on the reverse strand, counting down.
ATCAATCAATCATTGTCTTCGATGTTCAAATTACAGTTTTTGTTTCCACTTTATAAAATTAAGTTTAAAACAGGATTTTCAAAGCAGACACATATAATAAAACCTGGTAAATTTGCTAAAATATCACTTTAGAATCGTTTAGAATTTAATTGCTACGATGTTCTCATCGAGTTTTGGAAAATATCCTTTAAACTATCCATGGGGAATGGCGTTATGCCGATTTAAATATTGCTTAGTGCTTTCTGTTATTCTTTATCTAAACTTATTTATAAATGGAACTGTGTGTGTGTGTGTGTGTGTGTGTGTGTGTGTGTGTGTGTGTGTGTGTGTGTGTGTGTATCTATTACCTATAGACTCCTAAACGGCTGAACCGATTTTCTTAAAAATGTACACAGTTGTGTTATAAGCGTTTGCGAGTGTTTTTAGTTAGGTTTTGTTCCGATAAAGTCGATAATCGAAAAAATCGGGTTATAGAAGGAGTGGTCCGATTTTAATCAAATTTGATACACTCATAGACAAAGACATAAGAAACGATATTCAGAAGTTTCATGGTTGCAGTTCTTGCAATAGTGCAGAAAATCGATAATATATATATATATATATATATATATATATATATATATATATATATATATAAGGCTAGGTGTGTGTGTGTGTGTGTGTGTGTGTGTGTGTGTGTGTGTGTGTGTGTGTGTGTGTGTGTGTGCTTATCTGCCTGTGTGTCTGTATTTTTTCAGCACTTTTATTTTAGTTTTTGCTTCGGGTTTGGATCTAAGTAGGTATAATTGTAGTTCTTAATCTCAGCCATGATGCCATTTACTCAGAGGACTTTTTAGCCTTCAAAATTCAGTTTACCGCGAAAAAACTTATTTGATATTGATACCAGGAAATCAAAATTTGACTTACATCCATTCATTTTTCTTTCAGTCTATGGTTTCGCTTTAACTGGAAACAACTATTGCTTTTTAGTCCTTCGTGCCAACGTCCAAAGAGTCTAAGCTTCAGGGCCATGGATTAGTTTTAAAGTTTTCATTACACCCGAGTAACGCCGGGCTATACTGCTAGTCTCTCTAATAAACGAAAATGCCCGCATTGCTGTTATATTTGTTCTGGATTTGTCACAACCTAAACTATCAAACTTGATCGTGTTCAAAATCATTTTCGCGATTTTTTAGAGACGAATTAATTAGGATTAGGTTTAGGGTGAGTCATACTATTCATCATGGAAGATGTGGTAAAATGGTTCCTTGTATTTATTACAATAGTACTATTCTTTGTCTCCATGATTACCAAATTAGACCAAAAATGCTGTATTGTTATCATGTTTTAGCTTGAGAAACCAAATTGTCAATTACCAGTCTTGATGGAGTTCCAGTTTCAAAAATGTTTTTCCACTTCCGTAAACCCAACGTTTGAAAGCTTGTTGTCATCAATCACTATTCTCAGGTAAAATCTCCAAACGAACTCAATTATTTAGTTCTACCAGTCAAGAACTTTACAACGGCTCATGCGGGTCGTACTTGCTTGTTCCTCTTCTTCTATGTGCCTTGTCCTTTCAGGCAATCATGGCCTTCAAGGTCTACCTCTCCCTGGTGTTTCTTAGCACGCTTTCAGCTGTTACAACACGCAACCACCGTTCTGTCATCCAGCTGCTCAGGCCTTTCAAATATGTTATTCGCTTCGCTTCCCTGTCTCTTTGTTTCCTCTATCTGGCCTGTTAGTATCAGATTCTCCAAGCCCTCCTTCCTCATTGCATGTCGCAGGATCTTTAGTTGTCTCTTCCTGATGCTCAGTATTAACTATCTTTTTCGTTTCCATCAGTTTCAAAATCTCATCATTGCTCGGTCCATGATATCCGCGTCATCGTTCTGTAGATCATATCAGTTGCTTCAACTTTTTCCTTCATCTTTGAAGATATTGTCCAGCATTCACTGCCATATTGAAGAACTGACATCACATAGCAATCCAGTACTCTCTTCTTTGTTTCTAGCGAACTTGTCCTGTTTCTTAATACTTTACTCAACTTCTGGAATGCTTCCTTGTGCTTTTGTATGGCAGGAATATAAATGTATAGAAACTGCTGTGACCAGAAAGTGAAGGGTCAGTTTATATATTGATTGTAATAAAGAATTGATCCCCCACTTTATATCCAGTATGCTTCTGTAGAACCACAATTCAGTTTCTTCAATTTCTCCTTTCATCTTTGATGATATTGTCCAACATTCACTGCCATATTGAAGAACTGACATCACATAGCAATCCAGTACACTCTTCCTTGTTTCTAGCAAAATTGTCCGGTTTCTTAATACTTTACTCAACTTCTGGAATGCTTCCTTGTGCTTTTGGATGGCAGGAATATAAATGTATAGAAACTGCTGTGACCACAAAGTGAGGGGTTATTTTTTATGTTGATTGTAATATGAAACTGATCCCCCTCTTTATATCCAGTATCTTTCTGTAGAACCACATTTTAGTTGCTTCAAGTTTTTCCTTCATCTTCGATAATATTGTCCAGCATTCACTGCCATATTGAAGAACTGACACCGCATAACAATGCAGTACACTCTTCTTTTTTTATTGAAAGTTTCCTTGTTACCATTCCGTTTTGGCGAAAGTTGGGAACATTGAAGTAACTACAGGAATGATCTCTACTTTTCTCTCGTGGGGAATGACTATACAATTACCCTCTTTCTCACTTTTTAATCTCTAATTCCAACACAGGTTCTAATTGTTCACATTCTTCCGTATTCTTTTTCTGAGAAGGTTGTTTAACTCATATTTTTTATATGAAAACAGCTACTCTCAGGAAGAAACTCCTGCGAGGATGCTTCCATGAAAAATACATCTGTAGTGTATTTAAATCAAGAATTGGCCATAATTTATCCTCCGTATTCTCATTATCTTCATTTTCTTCTCCCTAACTAACCTCGCCTTACATTCAGTAACTCTCAAAGGCAACTGACTCGGAAGCGCTATATTTCGGTCAGTCAGTTAAGTGCCATAAGTAATACACGCTTTGGGCGATCATGTCTCCAAAGAGACATGACTGACGGGGCAGAAGATTATTCCGTAGTAAGTTGCCATTGCTTTCTGCGGTAGACTGGTTGCCAGCCAAACCTAATCTGTCCTAATATTTAACGCATTTCTGGAGGAAAGATATGTATAAAAACCTTTCCCATGGGTATTTGTGCGTAAGTGAATGCAAGGTATTTAACTGGAATTCGAACTCGACACCCCGATTCGTCGTTCCGAGTCTATATACATTGAACAACAACGCACATCCAAACACTGTATTTGGTGAACCCTAACCCTAAAACACCCGGATATTTCAATTTAAGAAAAGCTGGAATATTGCCACGAATAATCTTGTATTAGAACAAGTAAAGGAATAAAAAAAATTGCTGGAATCAATTTCAGAGCCAAACCAAGATTTAATCTGAGAGAAACATGATTATTTTTCTGAATTACAGCTTAGTAGGTGCAATTAATCATTAGAATCCTGCGAGATAGGAGGATATTTATCAGCCTTTCTCAAAGAAACCTCGCATTTATTCAGATAAGTGACATTTTCGCATTGTCAAGATTTTCCATTTAGCAATTGGATATTGAAAATTTCAGACTCGAACTCAGAATTTCGAAGCTAAATCTCTTTTTTTCTCGACATCTTTTAATCATTTCATTCCAAGCAAACCGGGACTGCTATTTGTGCGAAGGGAGATTTAAAAAAAGTCAGGGTACAAAGGGGTGTCGAAGAAAGGATAAGAGATTAACAGGATTCAAGGATATAGAAAAAAAAGCAATTGACGTTGCATTTAAATTCTTGGAGATTGTAGATATCTGGGAAGCAAGTAAAGGGAAGAGAGTTCCACCGAGAGAAAGTGCGAACAAAGAAACTATTAGAGTAGAAGATGAGCTACTTTTAATTATTTCAACAGTAAAATGGTGGGACCTTTTTGTCAATAGCTTAAAATTCATATAGTCGGAGAAGCAGCGAAAGAATCTAGTCAAAGCAGTTACCATGATATATTTGTAGAAAAGACAGATGAAAGTTAATTCATGTCGGGGCTAAAGTGACTGGGAAGTCAGAATTATTTTGCAGATCCTTCTTTGGATTATGCCGAGAATCTCAAGGTAATTAACAGAATTATAAATGCGTAAGTTCTAAAAGAAAAACGTTCTGATGAAGGTTTATCCGAAGCTTTAGTCAGTTAGATATCATGCGCATTTGCATAACGGCAAAAGCTGGTGAATTTTGAATTATATATTGAGCGTATGGTATCTGAAGACAAAGTTGCCATATTTGACGGAATATAATACGCACAAGTTTTTAAGATGCACAGCAATTTTAGTAATGCAAAGGCGTTCAATAAAATACGTCACAAAAAATTGATGGAGATGCTCAGCAGCCTCGACATATTTGAGAAACACATTAGAGAAATTAAGAGTCCCTACTGGCAGAAATCCGCCTGCATACGGACAGGACACGAATTCAGCAGATATACAAAGATAGAAAGGGGCGTAAGACAAGTATGTGTCTTCTCACCGGATCTATTTAACTTGTACAGCGAGACTATTTGAGGACCCTAGATGTTATGCCAGCATTTGTAATCGGAGGTTACAATTTGAACAACATAAAGTACGCAGATGATACAGTGCTACCTGTAGACACGAAAAGAAATCTACAAGACCTCCTACAGAAGGTAGCTGAAGAGCGTGACAAAAAAGCCTACAAATAAATTGCAAGAAAACAGAATGCATAATCATCAGCAAAAAGAACAGCCCAAAATGCCAAATACAAGTGGGGGATACTAAAATCAAGCAGGTACAAAAATTTAAATACCAGGTAAGTGTTCTAACAGAAGAAGGAAAATGCGACATAGATCCGAAGTAGAATTGGCATAGCGAAAGAGGCGTTCCAGAAGCCGAGTAAAGTTTTAAGAGACAGGAAACTTTCACTAGAACCAAAGAAGGGAATGCTGGACAATATCCTCAAAGATGAAGGAAAAACTTGAAGCAACTAAAATATGGTTCTTCAGAAGGATGCTGTGGATATCATGGACCGAGCATGTGAGCAATGATGAGGTTTTGGAAAGGATAGAAACGAAAAGGAAATTGATACTGAGCATCAGGAAGAGATAACTAAAGTTCCTGGGACATGCAACAAGGAAGAAGGACTTGGAGAACCTGATACTAACAGGTCAGATAGAGGGAAAAAGAGACAGAGGAAAGCACCGGATAAAATATTTGTAGTGCCTGAGGGTGACAGAACGGGAGTTGCGTGGTGTTATAGGAGAAAGCGCGCTGAGAGCCACCGAGGATAGGGAGACGTGGAAAGCCATGATCGCCTACGTCCTGATAGAACAAGCACATAGAAGAAGAAGGTATAGCGTTGGTTATATTTATGAGGTATGCTTTTGGTTAAAACCATGATTATTGAGTATTGCTGCCATATCTTGTCCGGTGCTCCTGCTATCCACTTAGGTGTCTTCGACCAAATCCAACGTAGAATCTGAAATGTGATCGATCCCGACTTGGCAGCTAGGATACAGTCGCTTTCGCACCGACACAGTGTGGCTTCCCTGTGTTTCTTCTACAAATATTTTCACGGCTTCTGATGAACGTTACCCTCTATATATGAATTCCCTCGAGCCACAAGATTAGCAACTAGGTCCCAGCCTTTTACTGTGAAGCCAATAAATTGTAAACCCAAATTCTACTTCAGTAGCTTCTTTTCTCGCACTTCCAGCCTGTGGAATTCTCTTCCGCATACTTGCTTTCCTGACAGTTACAATCTCCAAGAATTTAAATCTAAAGAAGTAAAATGCCTTGCTTGGGGCGACACAATTAAAAAAAAAAATAATAGAAAAAATTAATCCGAACCAATAAAACATATTTATATCTAAAGGTAAAAATACAAAATAAAAATCAAGAATATGGTATATAGGACGCAGGGGAATTTTAAAAGATCAGTCAGTTAAGTGTCATACGTGATAAACGCTTGGGCGATCATGTCTCGAAAGAGACATAACTGACTGGGCAGAAGATTACCCCGCAGTAGGTTGCCATTGCTTTCTGCGGTAGACTGGTTGCCGACCAAGGCTATAGAACCCAATCTGTCCTGTTATTTAACCCATAACTGGAAGGAAGAAACGGATTAATACCTTTCCCAAGGTATTTGAACTATCGCCCGGTTCACACTCCACCCACGTCTGTTGAACAGGTGTAGAGGCTCATCCCTTGTTCCCTGCTTAGGATGTGGTTTCCGGCTTTCTCTTTTCAAATCTTCTCACTCTGTTTTTTTTTTTCAATTGGAGTAGATAGACTAATCTATCGCCCGGTTCACACTCCACCCACCTCTATTGAACAGGTGTAGAGGCTCATCCCTTGTTCCCTGTTAGGATGTGGTTTCCGGCTTTCTCTTTTCAAATCTTCTCACTCTGTTTTTTTTTCAATTGGAGTAGATAGATCTATCTATCTATTGCCCGGTTCACACTCCACCCACATCTATTGAACAGGTGTAGAGGCTCATCCCTTGTTCCCTGTTTAGGATGTGGTTTCCAGTTTTCTCTTTTCCAATCTATTCACTCTTACGTAGCTCCCTGCACGCCAGTGGCCTTGCTGCCTTGCTTGGGGTGATGTGATTAAAAAAAAAAAAAAAAAAAAATTGCGCGTAAGTGAATGCAGGGAGAAAGATACCTTATTAAAAAACACAATATGCTGTCAAGTACGGTAGGTATTTAGAAAAAAAAGTTATCTTGCTAAAGTCCTTCGCTTGTCCTTTCTCCCAACTCTCTTCCCACCAGTATTCTTATCCTTCTCTTGCCCTTCTCAGACACCCGGTTCTCCTATGTAACCCTTCACTCTTCTCTTATGTAGCCCCCTGGCAACCAGTGTCGGTACTGCCTTGCTTGAGGTGAAACGATTTAGAAAAATGGCGTATATTATCATAAAAATTTGTATGCAATTAGACCTTTATTTGGCACTATTTAAATTAAATGGTCCGTAAAAAGTGTAATATTTGGTGGAACGGAATTATTTTTGATAGATTACCATCTATAAGACCTTCCTCAATTCAGACCTTTTATTCAGAATTGAAGAATATTATCTTATTAACACCGGAGGCTTTTTTTTTTCAAATAATCTAAGTGGCAAATCAATTCTTGGCTTTTCACGATTTACCTGTTCATACATTTTATTTACAAATATCAAGTGTGAAATTGCTTATATCATTGGTGTACACATATGTATGTTTTTCTTTTTAAATATATTTTTTTTATTATTTTAACGTTTGTGTCGTTTAGAAATCGTTGAGAAATAATAATATTTTATCTTGAAGAACAAATGGCTATGTACATTTATTTACATCTGAAAATATTACGATATGATATCGCAAAATGTACTTTACGAAATTTAATCAAGAATTGAGAGCGGTGATATGTTGAATTCACATTCGTAAAAAAACCTTCGGGATCAATTTGAATATTATGAAGTGAACTCCATTTTAAATTGAGAAAAAGAATGTAAATTTATTCCGAAAGATGAACTGGTTTGAAATAAAAGTTTAAATGAATGCTAATCGAAAAACTGTTCCGCCATTTTTTTATTTTTTATTTTTAAAAGAGTGAACCAGTAATAATCTGTTCTAATATTTACCCCATAACTAGAGGGAAGAGACGGATTAATACCTTTCCTAAGGGTATTTGTGCGTAAGTGAATGCAAGGAATTCAACTGGAAGGGTGAGTCAAATTTTCGAAAACAGCAAGAGTTCACTGAATGCCTGTGTCATCAAGACAATGTCAGAAATTAAAAAAAAAAGATTCAACTACATAAATAGACTAGTTTAGACTTCTGTCTAATAAGTCATGTCTCGAAAGAGACATGATCTCCCAAAGCGTGTAGCACGTGACTGACTGACTGGCTGTTTGTTTTGTTTATGTTTGTTTTCTTTTTATGGCAAATCAACGTCGGCGGATAATTTATTGCCAACTAAACTTTATTTATTGCTGGTAATACCTTTTTTCATTCAAAAATTTATTGTTGTTTATAAGTTTTTTGTGTCTAGTAATACATTTTTCTTTTCGAGTATCAAGATACATTGGGATTTGTTTTTAAGTCCTACCCTTGTTATTTGTTGCCATTGCTTTCGGTGGTAGACTGGTTGCCGACCAAGGCTATAGAACCCAATCTATCCTATTATTTAACCCATAACTGGAAGGAAGAGACGGATTAATACCTTTCCCAAGGGTATTTGTGCGTAAGTGAATGCTCACCGTTTTCTTTTTCCGAACCGATATCCACTGCACCACAACGCACATCCGTCACTAAACGCTTACAGCACCTGCTATTCACAAGCGGTCACCCATTTAAGTACTGACCCGGCTCAACGTTGCTTAACATCGGTGATCGAACGACAATCGGTGTATTCAACGTGATAGGCCGTAAGCCTGACTGACTCATCCTTCACTCAACAACGCTCGTCACACGGTAAAGAGGATTCAGATCTGGTGAGTTGCTTAAATATTAGGCGTTATTCCAGTCACTTTAGCATTTTGCGTGGCTTTGCGGAAACAGAGATACCACCTCACGTTGCCTATATCCCGGAATTAACTACTGTTTTAAACGCCTCAATATAACCAGCAACATTAAGTAAAATTCCCTAAGAAATTAAGTAGAAAAACATGACATGTCCCTCGTCTGTCGGAAACTCTAACGGTTTACACACTTTCCGGAAACCTGATCCGATAACTGTTCCAACATCAAAAAGGTTAATGGACTCTTAAACAACTGTTTTTTCTATTTTTCTATACTTCTGAGATATTTAGAGCAACAAATTGGCGATCCAACAATATTTTTTATCTATAAAAATGTATATTTATACTTTCATAGCGTTTTTTCTTAGGGTGTGGAAGTTCACTATTTTCCCATATCTGGACCCTAACAGGTGCTACTATCTAGGTCTTGGCAGATTTGGGATCAACAGCAATTTAAGAGGTGTTTCCAAGCTTCAAAATTTCCTTTCTTTTGATCGAAAGCCTTGAGGCCGGTTGTAGTTTATCGTCATATCTTGTATTTAAAAACGTGTTCAGTTTATAAATATATCCAGGTTTTTGTTAAAGGTTAAGGATTTGAGAAATTTCATGCTTAGAATGAAATGTGTAGCATTATTGTTGTCTTTCAGACAAAAATACGCAGATATACACATAAGCAAAAACGGTATATAGGGAGACAGAAAAGGTCTAGATTATATGTAATGTTTCCTAGAATAATATATATATATTATAAACGAAAGATGGCCTACTCTTGCTTGTTATAGGCATATTTAATAAGACGGTTAATAAAATTTTAGAAATAAAAAAACGACAGAATGATAACAATATTGGTATTAAGATTAATGGATATTTATTATATATTAGCCTTTTGACTAAATTGAAATTATGGATTTAACCGATTTCGTTTGATGTTCTGGTGTTTGTTTACGAAAGTGGTGGTTCTAATAGGAAAGGAGAGTTTGGGAAAAACAGTACGTAGATTAATATATCGGTAATATCTGATGGCGGCACTCTCGAAGATTTTCCTCCTGAATAAATCTTTTCCTCTTTTGATGTGCATGGCATTTTTCGGCTAATACTAAGTACAGTTTTTCTCTTGTCTTTTTCTTTTACTCGTACACACACACACACACACACACACACACACACACACACACACACACACACACACACATATATATATATATATATATATATATATATATATATTAAATTTGTGTATTTAGGTAGCAAATTTTCTTTTAGACATGTCAGATTAAATAAATTTCAAACGTTGTGTCTGCTTATTTTAAATAAAATTCATTCGTATCAACGGATAATCTTTCACGTGTTATAAGTGAAAGATGTAAGAAATGGGACTAACTTTCACAGATGATTTTATTATCCATTTCTCGATGTTCCCAGGTACTTCCGAGATCGTTTTCAGGGGTGTGATTTGTGATAACAAAAAATAACCGCAGAAACTGTGTTGCTCTCTCTCTCTCTCTCTCTCTCTCTATATATATATATATATATATATATATATATAGTAGAGCCTTATTCTGTTTTTCATGTTAAACAGTCAATTTGTTTCTGATTTTCAATGCATTTGTATATTAATGCCAATAGTTATATGTGTTGTCATATAATGAAAATTGGCTCGGCATGTGATTTTGGTGACTCCAAATTTCAGTCTGATGCCCTCACTTACGTGCAAAATTCCTTGTTACAAGTGTGAATCCACCTGTCTTATCCCCAGCTCTGTGTTGATTAGCAGAACTTAATGTGCTATATATCTTGTTTGGCCACCAGTCTACGGCAGAAATAAACTGTAACCTTTTGCCTAGTCAATCAGAACTCAAAAGGAACATCATTGGGCGTGTCAGGTATGGCATTTAACGGACTAATCGTTAATATTAGCGATTTTTTATAAAGAAACATCCGGTATTCTTTGACCGAATAACTAATGTTGCTTTCGTTTGAAATTATAAAATATTTCTCTTAAAATTGTTTTTAAAGTTAAATATATTTCAAGTCCATTAATTTTCTAACCTTTTGTTTTAAATACTGCGGAATATCAACAGCTTTACTATGTCACTATTTTCTCGTCATATTTCATGTGTTTTCTATTTTAGTTGTTACTGTTAATGAATGATCAAAAGTGATGTGTTTTGGGTATCTGGTAATGTTCTTTGTTATTCAGTCCATGACTTTCGAAGAATGACAACCCTGACTCTCTTCATTTTCAACAAGATATTTATAACTATTGATCTGATTGTACACATCTAACAGTTAAGATATTTCTGAACGGATAAAAATATATCTCAACTTTTTAGATTGATAGTTCGGTTAATGGATCTCGACTCGGAACGAAAAATTGGGGAGTTCGAATTCCAGTTGAATTCGTTGCAATCACTTTCGCACAAATACCCTCGGGAAAGGTTTTAATCCGTTTCTTCCTTCCAGTTATGGGTTAAATAATACAACAAATTGGGTTCTACAGTCTGGGCTGGCAACCAGTCCACCGCAGAAAGCAATGGCAACCTACTGCGGGATAATGATCTGCACAGTCAGTCATGTCTCTTTCGGGACATGATCGCCCAAATCATGTATTACGTATGGCACAACAGACTGAGTTCGGTTTGGCAGCATTTTGTGGTGTTGGACAAAACTAGCCGTAGCCTGTCCTATGTTCAGTTTTCTTGTTTTTGTATTAAATGTGTTGTAACTGATCCATACCCCGGGTTATATGTTGGGTCGATTGTTTACAGCTTCCATGTGTGATTAGTTTTAAACCAACTACGATTATCTATGCCAACAGCATGGTTTATCTCATTTTCAGTACACCGACTGCCGGAGAGAAAACACGATCTTTTTTGTTAGCTGATTACTTTGGGATAAGATAAGGAATGCTTGAATACTCAGTGCTATCTTTTCACATCTGTTCTTGAATATGCACATGGCATTAGTCAAAGAAAAATATTAAATAGATTGAGGTCATTATTTTCCACCTATCGTTCTCATGATGAAGTCTGAAATATCTCAGTAATGGGGTCTTATTCAGTCATCGACTAGACAATCCATGTATTCAGAATTCGGTTGGTTGCTTTTTGTATTGTTGTCGCGAAATCTTCGTTGCCAAGTTGCTGTGACCTATTAGGGCCTGGAAGAAATGTGTCATGGGTCCTTACCTGTAATTCTAGAATGAACTCTTCCTAACACTATATATACTCCGCCTCTCAAAGAGAGGGGATCAGTTAATAGTAGTTCATTCCAAACCAGACTGACAGTCATATTAGCACTTTCTACATTATGTATTGTTATTTCTTGTTAATAATTTTTTTTTATTGTGGTCGTGTTGTACCTTTTGGATTATAGCCTTGTCCATAATAAAAAGACACAGAAAAAAAAACTAAGTTCAAACAGTGTATGAGAATAACAAGAACATATATACAAAATAAGAGTGCCAGTAGTCAGCAAATAGAAGCATAAGTCCGAACGGTATAGTTACGCTGCGTCTAGACTGCCTCTACAGCTGCGTCTCCGGAAATCATGCAGGTTATTATTTATTGATAGAGGAAGAGTTCGTTCCTATAGATAGGGCACCATAACATTTTTAGCGGCATATTAACTACCGTGGATTATTTAATTCCAAAATGTAAATATTTTGTTTGTAAATTCGTTTTTGAGTTTGTTGTAACTCCTAGGTGACAGTTCACTACCAGATTGTGTGTTGAAGTATCTACAGCACAATATCCTTGCTAATGGATATTAAGCACAAACAAGACGAACACAGATAAGAAAGAACAACAATAATTAGAAAACGAGAAGAGGTTAAGATGTTAGACCCGCAGAGAGCACAGTCCGATAATAATCATTAATAACACTCCAAATTTCTGATTGGTAATAATTTTAACTCTTTCATTCCTTCTTTGAGACCAATCCATCTTTGAGAGCTCCAGAGAGGTTTTAACAGAGATAATAATGGTTTTAGTGGTACAAGTCTTACTAATTAACCCAGAGATGGCCGGAGAAGAAGTCGATTCAGTCCTTTCTCAATGTTATTTGCACGTAAATGAATATAACGAACCCAACAAGAACTGGAATTCTGCTCTCCGAGTAACCATTCCAAGCCGTTATTGATTATGCCATCCACACACCAAAGCTTGCATCACATGATATTCCTAAGCTGCTACCTATCTAATTGCAGACGAGGTTTGACAATGCTTAACTAATACGATCGGACGAGAATCGTTATTTAATCATGAAGCGGCCGTAATCCTCGGAGCTTGGAAGACGGGTCCTAGCAGATGCAGCAGAAAGTATCTCTAATTTTAACTTTATACTATTGTGAGTTCAGCATAGTTTTGATATCAGTTTAAATTTGGGTTGCATGCAATGTCTTGGAATTGTTTACTGGCATATATACTATCATTATACCTCTTATTAGAACGAAAGCCAAATTTGATCCTCGGCATGACAGTAAACTTCATCTGGCAGCAAGGCCTCTAGGAGGTTGTGAAGAGCATGGAACCACCTCCTAAACATTGGCATTGAGGTTGATGTTTTGAAAACCGCCCAACACCTCATTACCATAACCATCATCATCCGTCACCCGATTACTTTAATTATCTGAAACATGAGGGCAAAAGAAAACTGACAACATCGTTGTTCTCTGGTCCACCCTGACCCGCAGTGGTAGTATATGTTAGGTTCCAGCTATGGGTAAATTGTTAACTCCCAAATTAGGGTCAAAACACTATGAAAATATAAAAATACACGTTTTTACAAATATATACATGAAAATAGACTTTTATATAAAAAATATTTTTTGAAGGAAAAATTTACCAGCATTACATTTTTAAAAAAATTATTACCATAACATATTTTTTAAGAAAAAAATATTCTCAGCAAAACATTTTTTAATACAAAACTAGAAGATATTTTCAGTTTTCTAAACTAAAGAAAAAACAATAAAAACAAACAATTTAATTAAAGTCTGCCTAAATCAACTTTCTCACTTTAACCGAACATTTAAAAAATACCTTAAAAAATCCACCTTTTTGGCATTAAATAACCTGCAGAGGTTGATAGGCCGTTAAACAAAACTCAAACTCAAACAAAAGCTAAATTTTTCGTGAGGATCTGATATCAAGAGAACAGTGAAAACAAATAATACAATGTATGTTCAAGGTTTACGGCCGTGACATGTCTAAACATCATTTCTCGTACGATCACTCAAGTTAAGTAAAGTCGAGCCTGGTCAGTACCTTGATTTGTTAACACTTGGGAATATCAACGGATGTAAATGTTGAAAGTGCGTTAATGTATTTAATAAAGGCTCAAAATTGGAAATCGGCGAGCCGAGTTCAAATTCCGGTAGGGTTTGTTATATTTATTGATGTGCGAATCCATATTGGGAAAATTATGAATCCAAGCCTTCCCGTCATGCTAAGGGTTAATTATTGGCACTTGTATGAACAAATCATAATAATTTCCAAAAACAAATTCTTTCAATCTAAAAAATATTATTCAGATTTAAATAACCTGTGTCAGGTTGATAAGCCGTAAAGTAAATTAATCAATTAATACGTTAAATACTTACACTATAATGGGTCCGATTACAAAACCTCTTTATGTGAGGGGTGTTTTGAGGAGTAACCTTTTGTTTTCTTAATGCATGAATAAATTTTTAATAATTTAATGATTAATAATTTAATAATTTAATAATTTTAATAATTTAATAATTTAATAATTTAATAATTTAATGCATGAATAAATATTTACCACTTTTTTGCTATTTGCTTTTAATCTACGACTACATAAAATTTAAAAACTTGTTTTTTTTTTAATTCCCAGAGAGGTTCTTGAAAAAGAGATGGGCGCCGTCAACCTATCCCAAAGGATCATGGGGAAGAAGAATCAAAGCAGCACCATACCTGATCCGTCGGATGGACATGGCAAATGTGTGACTGCAGCTGAAAACACCCAACACGCGGTACAATAATCGGAACCTGAAAATTTCGCATCCTCTGTTTTTTTTTTAAGAGAGTAGGTGAATGGTCATGGCAAAAACAGAAGACCTGAGAGCCACTGCTAACACATCAGGCTTGACGATGTTGTCAGTTTTCTTTTGCCCTCATGTTTCAGATAATTAAAGTAATCGGGTGACGGATGGTGATGATGATACTGAGGTGTTGGTCGGTTTTCAAAACATCAACCTCAATGTCAAGAGTTGATTTAATATTCTCTAGCACTTTTTAAATAGCTTTCTTATATCCTTGACAAGAGGTTCATTATTATATACTTTTGAAGACAGACCCTTTTTAATGGTCGGTGTCTGATAAAAATAAATACCTGGGAAGTGTTCTGTGAGAAGACGGAAAGTGCAACACTGAGATCCGAAGGTGAATTGACATGGCAAAGGAAGCATTCCAGAAGTTGACTAAAGTATTAAGAAACAGGACCATTTCGCTAGAAACAAAGAAAAGAGTGCTGGATTGCTATGTGATGTCAGTTCTTCAATATGGCAGTGAATGCTGGACAATATCATCGAAGATAAAGAAAAAAACTTGAAGCAACTGAAATGTGGTTCTACAGAAGGATGCTGCGAATATCATGGATCGAGCATGTGAGCAATTCCGAGATTTTGGAAAGGATGGAATCTAAAAGGAAATTAATATTGAACATCAGGAAGAGACAACTGAAGTTTCTGTGACATTCACTGAGAAAGAAGCGCTTGGAGAACCTGATATTAACTTGCCAGATAGAGGGAAAAAGAGACAGAGGAAAGCAGCGGACATATTTGAAGGGCCTGAGCAGGTGGATGATGAAACGGGGGTTGCGTGGATTAACAGGTGAAAGCATGCTAAGAGCCACCAGGGATAGGGAGACGTGGAAAGACATGATCGCCTACTTTCTGAAAGAACAAGGCACAGAGAAAGAGAAGAAGGTAAATTTCTATTAGTGCATGTTCCATTATGTCAGACATTTTCAGCATAGTGTGGTAAGGGATGTGCGTTGTGGTACTGTGGATATCGGCTCGGAACGGGGAGCCGAGTTCGAATTCTAGTTGAATCGATTGTATTCACTTACGTGAAATACCCTGGGGAAAGGTATTAATCCGTTTCTTCCTTCCAGTTATGGGTTAAATAACAGGACAGATTGGGATCTATAGCCTTGGCTGGCAATCAGTCTACCGCAGAAAGCAATGGCAACCTACTGCGGGATAATCTTCTGCCCAGTCAGTCATGTCTCTTTCGAGACATGATCGCCCAAGCGTGTATCACGTATGGCATTTAACTGACTGACTGAATATAGTAGTTGGAAACGTAACTAAAACTTCTACTGGGCATAAAGTGGGGAATCAGTTTTCTATTTCTGCAGTAATAAATTGATCCCCCACTAATTATACTTCATATAACAATTGAATATGATCCATCTGTTCTCACTTCAGCTATAGGTCAAATAACAGGACACATTGGGTTCCATAGCCTTGCCTGGCAACCAGTCTACCGCAGAAAGCAATGGCAACCTACTGCGGGATAATCTTCTGCCCAGTCAGTCATGTCTCTTTCGAGACATGATCGCCCAAGCGTGTATTACGTATGGCACTTAACTGACTGTGGTAAGGGTTAAAATGTAACTCAGTGTGACCGTTTAGAAACCAAAGCCTTTTTCTATGTTAGTTTTCATTGTGTGTCATTATAAGATTTTCGCATTTTCCCACATCACAATATATTGTCTATGCTGCGTAGCTTCAATATTTTAATTTCCAACTGACTGGAATATCTCAGAGCATTAATTATTTGTAAAAGGAAAAGAAGAAAGGACATAATTAAAATAATGGTAAAGCGAAATAAAACAACTTCTGATAAAAAAAAAAGAAGAAAAAATTGTGAACTAACCGGTTATCGCTCCTCACTCATCAGAACTCGATCGACATTCGTGATCAGACCCAATAAAAGAAATCATGTCAAATAAAATCAAATAACGTTGAATCGGAGAAAATATTTTCTTTGTTTACATAATGAAGATTTGTTCAATGCCACACTTATTAAAAAAGAAATTCTGGAGAATGCCGCTATCTAGTTTTACCAAAATATAAATCAGCGCCATGGATTTTTCTCAACTCTCCTTTTCAAAAATAAATACCCCTTTCCCAAGTAAAGGTCAGTCAGTTGAGTGTCATACGTAATACACGCTTTGGGCGATCATGTCTCGAAAGAGACATGACTGATTTGGCAGAAGATTATCCCGCAGTAGGTTATCATTGCTTCCTGCGTTAGACTGATGGCCAGCTAATGGTATAGAACCTAATCTGTTCTATTATTTAACCCATAACTGGAGAGAAGAGACGGATTAATACCTTTCTCAAGAGTATTTGTGAGTGAGTTAATGCAAGGAATTCAACTGAAATTCGAACACGGCTCCCCGAATTCTCGTTCCTAGCCGATATCCACTGCACCTCAATGCACATCCGTAAAGGTACATGAAAACGGCTACATTCACGAAAATGAAAAATACAGCATGCATAAATTATTTACTCAAACTAAAACAATATAAATAATATCATCATAAAAAAAAAACAAGAATAAATTTAATTGATAACAACAATTTTTATCCCTAAGCCTCCTGGATAGTTTACCTTGACTTTCAGTGAGCATGATCTATATTTATGGGTAGTCTTAAGTTTAAAATTATGAAAACTAGTATTAAACATCAAACATGCCTCTAAAATACAAAATTTAAAACACGGCAAAATGCACTAATATTTTTGTCGCCTCCTCTGAGAACCATTCTCCCGTCGGTATTTTAATATTTACAAAAAAAGAAGGCCTTGCATAGGCAGCATTTGTTATCATTCTGCCAAAAAACTTTTTTCTCCTCTGAATTATAACTCATCGTTTTTCACTCTCTTCTTCACTCGGCGATAATTCTGAATTATTAAATGAGTTTCTTTTTCTAAGTAATTTGAATAAATTTGCATTACAAGTCGGTATGGCACTGTTGCACTTGAACTTAAAATTAGTATAAATCATTAACTGCTGAAGGGAATAAAATTTCGATGCATGCACTCAAACTATAAAAATTATATTTTACAAATTTGTCCATTATTATATTGTAGAAATTTGTCTATTATCATATTGTCGAAGTTTGTCCATCATAATATTGTCAAAATTTTTCCATTATTATATTGTCGAATTTTGTCCATTATTATATTGTCGAAATTCGTCTATCATAATATTGTTCAAATTTGTCCATTATTATATTGTTGAAATTCGTCTATCATAATATTGTTCAAATTTGTCCATTATTATATTGTTGAAATTCGTCTATCATAATATTATTCAAATTTGTCCATTATTATATTGTTGAAATTCGTCTATCATAATATTGTTCCAATTTGTCCATTATTATATTGTAAAAATTTGTCCATTATTATATTGTCGAATTTTGTACATTGTTATATTATCAGAATTGGTCCATTATTTTATAGTCGAAATTCGTCTATCATGATATTGTCGAAATTTGTCCATTATTATATTGTGGAATTCTGCCCATTATTATATTATCAGAATTTGTCCATTATTATATTGTCGAAATTTGTCCATTATTGTTTTGTCGAATTTTGCCCATTCTTATATTGTCGAATTTTGTCCATTATTATATTATCAGAATTTGTCCATTATTTCATTGTCGAAATTCGTCCCTCATAATATTGTCCAAATTTGTCCATTATTGTCGAAATTTGTCCATTATTATTTTGTCGAATTTCCATTATTATATTGTCAAAATTTGTTCAACAT